>CATIWR010657582.1:0-27989 GCA_949677035.1 Omphalea diandra | reverse complement strand
TGAAGATGTACAAGATGGAAATGGCAATGAAGACGAAGTTGAGGATGAGGATAAAGTAGAAGGAGCCACACATGAGCAAGAGGAAGCATCTTCTAGAGATGATGATGATTCTCCTACTCCTTAGATTAGTGATCCTTTGTATTGTTCTTGTTTTTGTTTGTGTTTCAAACTTTTGTGATCCCATAGTTATATATATATATATATATATATATATATATATATATATAAAGTTGTTTCTTTACAATTCATTGTCTTATGTGATTGATGAATTTTATCTTTATATTTTGCATTCTTATTTTAGCTTATTTTCTTTTTCCTTATGCACCCTCTTTTTGATCTTGCCAAATGGGGAGAGATAGTAAGAATCTAAGTTTAAGGGGAAGAAAATAATAAGTTAAAAATTATAGCATAAGTTAAGGGGGAGCATTATACCTTCATACTTAAGTTTGTTTAATAATTAAGTGTCATACTTAATAAATTTTTTACCTTAAGTATTATTCGTTGAAATTTTACCTTAACTTCACTCCAACCTAATATTTCTGCATTATTTTCCCTTTTGATCAATCTAAGTTGTCAAAATAAAAAAGGGGGAGATTGTTGGACTAGGATGGTTAATCCTAAGTCTTAAACCACTTTTAATCTTGACAAAGGAGATTGATCAATTCTAATGTTTTAATTAAGTGTTGTTTTGCAATTTTTATATAGTCTCTAAATTTGAAGTTGGATGAAGTCCAAAATCTCTAAAGAAAGCAAAATGCCTCTTAATTCGCGACCACAACTTCATAAATCGCGATCACGAACTAGAGTAAGGCATGTTGACGAATTGGACAGATGAATTCGCGGGTCACTTCTCTGCCTCGACCGATACAAAGATGGGAGTGCCAAAGTCATAGATGAATTCACGGTATGTGTCACGAATTGGTCACGACAGTAAATTTCAAAGTAACTCAAGATGGAATCATGTCGACAACCACAACTTGACAAATGTCCAAAGTGACTGTTGGAAAACAAAAATCGCGATGGCAATTTGTGGATAGCGACCGCAAATCGTGAAGCAGAAGATGACCATTTTGACAGACAAATTAGTGTCCTGAGTCACAACCTGTACAAGAAAAATTACGACCGCTACTTTTGTGAATAGGTGGAAGGCAACGACTATATTTTCCTGGTGAACCAATAGAAAGATGACACGTGGACTAGTCGTTAGACACAAATAGGGATTTTCACCTCAAGTTTTGGCTCCCATATAGAAATTGAAAAATCACAACTGCGATGAAGCCTGACAAGCATTTAATGCAAAAATCTGTCTAGTATACTTTAGAAATTTGCTACCAGTTTTATTGCAACGTCTCTTTGGTGGGTAGATGCTATAAATACCTCACCAAATAGATGTAAATCCAAGAGAATTCATTAATTTGTAACCCAAACTCTTGCAATTTTGCTACTCAATCTTTTCTCTTCTTTAGGTGATTATTGGGTGTGAGCATAAACATCATTTGTAAAGGTTATAGTATGAGCTTCTAAAAACACTAAAAGAGCCTATTACGTAGCCTTAAAAACATAAGTGTAAAGGTTGTTGTGTGAGCCTTAAAACCACAAGTGTAAAGGTTGTTGTGTGAGCCTTCAAAACACAAGCGTAAAAGTTTGGTGTGAGCTTCAAAACACTATTGGAAGATAGTGGAACACCCAATTGCTGAGAATTGGAAAGTGGACGTAGGGTTGATTATACCCAAACCACTATAAATATTGTCTCCATTATACTCATTTTCTTTGTTACCTTCTTGTTTTGATTTTTATACACCAATTCAACCCTCCCTTCTTGGTGACTAGGTCCAACACATTCATAACTATTATAAGCATTTACATAAACTACAAAAAGGAACATTTTATAGAAATAATATGCCTAACATTACCATGAGTCGTAATTTGAATAAAATGCATACTTTGAAACTAAAACAAAGTAAAATAAAAAAATGATAAAAGAGAGAAACTATGGTGTTGTAGTCACAAGTTGGTCTTGGTTGGAGTTAGGATTAAAGTTTTAGATGTAAGAGTTCAGAAAAAGGGATTAAGGTTACCACTAAAATTGAAGAATGATAGGTCTAACTTAAAGCATTGAGAGGCTATGTTACCTTTAGGTGGTCCACTCCTATTACCCCTTTAGCACTTTTGCCATTAAGAGTAGCTTTCCCTTTATCCTTTGGATTAGGAATTGTAGCTTTTCTGTCTTGACCTTTTTCAAGCAAACCTTTAACCTTATCTTGACTTAAACACTTTGTAAAGGTTCTCTTACCACAAACATAAAAATCATATTTATTATCTTATAGGTATTTATCATTATTTTGAGAATCTTCTTTATCTTTTTATATAGGTGTTTCATTTCTAATTTTTCTCAAAATAGAATCAATTTCTCTCTAAAGTTTCAAAACTCTTATCTATTTTTAGATTCCAACATTTTTATATTAGTGTTAAAAAGCTCTAAATAGGATAGGAGTTAAGCCAAGATAGCGTCATTATTTATTACATATGTCATAGGGGGGGTGAGAGGGGGGGGGGGGGGCGGGGGGGAAGGAGAAAGATGAGAAAAAGAAGATGGCTTAAAAGAAGGAGGTGGTATAACATTACCTTGTAAGGCATCCACTCCTTGAATTATATTATATCAATTTCAACTTATAATTCATGTTCTTCATTGACTATTTAAGGTCCTCCTTCAATTAAATTCAAGTGTCTATTAATCATCTTTATAATTCCCATACTTAAAAAAGTTTTTCATCAATGCCATTTTTACCTTTAGTCTTCACTTCCTATGACTTGTATTCTTTAGGGTCAAAAGCCATAAGACACTTGGCTATATTGTGATGTAGACCCTAATCGTAATTATGCCTCTCTTAGTAGGCATGTCATAAAATATGAGGGAAACCACTAAGAGGGCCTTATCTTGGTTGAATTTTCCATATAGTCCAAGAAGCATAACTTTAATGATTGCATATCCATCACCGATTCATGTCTCCTATTGATATTCCATGTCATAAACCTATGACAAACTCTAAGGATAGCATCTTGAATTAAAGAAGATTAAACCTAGAGGATTGGAAATCACTTGAGCTATTTGTGATGACTTTCTAAAATTTCTTTTCATTAAATTAAATGGAATTATTGTAATCTTCAATGGAAAAGTACCAAGCCAACTCTGCCTAACTCATTTGTTTGTCTTTACCCTTTAGTCAAAACCTCAAAATAAAACATAAAAGATGTTTTTTTTTTCTCATTGACTTAGAGACTTGCTAAGAATTCTACCACTAAAGTTATGTATATATCATTTCTAAAACTCATAAAATTTTTCTTAGCTTATTACTTTGAAGTAATTCATCACATTTTCTTTTAATTTCACTTTTTTAAATGATGACCAGTTAAGAAATCACCTAGGTTGGATCTCCCTTGCCATTATCTTTAAAGCTAATTCCTTTTGTTTATTGATGAGAAATTCAAGGTTTATTGGGAGATTGTTAGATTTGTTAGGTTAAGAAGGAAAAGGTACAAAAGAAAGGTTCTTTGATGCATCCTATTTGATATCTACAAAGTTTTGCCCTTAATTAGCTATAATGGAAAGGATTAAACCTTTGTTCTTATTTTTTGGAACATTTTAAGAGCAAAGTTCAATATGGCTACTCATCCTTAAACTCTCATCGATTAAAAGGGACCTTAGAGCTTGGAATCCCTTTATTTTCTTTTATTAGTTATTTTCTTTGATTTATCCATTTGATCAAAGAAAATTAAGAGTGGTGTTTGAGAGGTTTATGAAGATTGAAATTATGTTAGAGAAGACAAAAAAAAAAACAAAATGAATGAGAAACAAATGTCCCTTTTAAATCCCAAACTCTAGAAAATAAAGCACTAAAATAGATATTTTTAGAACATCAAAATAATCATTTAGTGATTGAATGGGTCTATTTAACCTTCTCAACAAGCGAATGGGACCATTCAATAAGAACAAAAATAAGCAAAAATGCTCAATAGGGTGAATAGAGCATTCAATTAATATGAATAGTAGTTTAATAGAGAATTTCACTAAAACTCAATTTTACCTTCCTAAAACACGTAAACTCATAAATAATGGTGGTTGATCATTCAAACTTATAAGAATTGGCCCTTATTAACTTGATAACCTAATTGGATAGATTTTGCAATTTTTAAATGTTTTGAGACATAAGCCTAAAAGTCTTAGGAAAATTTAATCCACCTTTTGATTTAAAAAAAATTATTTCATGAATATAAAACTTAACAAAATAGGCATATCTCAAAAGCATTATTTTAAAAAAAAAAAAATTACATGAATACCACACTTAGAAAATAGGCATATCACAAAGCACATAAATAGTGTCATTCAAAAGTGCAAGGAAGGATGTTGCCCATTTACAAGCTTTACCCATCAATCATGCCAACTTTCCTCTTGATAAAATGCATATTTTCTTTTAAAAAAGGGTTTGGTAAAAATATTAGCCAATTGATAATTAGTGGCCACTAATTCTATAACAACATCTCTAGTATTCACATGATCTCCAATAAAATGCTGCCTTATATTAATCTGTTTGCTCCTAGAGTGTTGTATTTTTTTGTTTTTGTCAAATCGATAACACTAGTATTATCACATTTGATTGGGATATGGTTAACATATATATCATAATCTTGGAGATATTGCTTCATTAAAGGGATTTAAGTATAATAAAAACCATTGGTTGTATCTTCCATTTTGGTCATAAAAATAACAATAAAGTTTTGCTTCTTAGTACTCCAAGGCACAAGGGATTGACCTAGCATATGAAAAGTACCAAAGGTAATTTTTATTATCATGAATGCTACTAGTAAAATCTGCATCGAAATATTCACTAGGTCAAATAATGAACCCTTAGGATACTATAAACCTAAATGGAATGTACATGTAAATATTCAAAAATATGCTTGACTAAATGCAAATGGCACATTTTAGGATTAGCCAAATATTTAGCACATAAAATCTTGATAATAAGTCTAAGGGCCATTAGATATAAAAGAATCTCAATCATACCTCTACAAGCTTTTAATCTACCTCTTTACCATTTTAATCATGTCAAGTTTGGTAATTGTGCTTATTAGTATCGTGCAAGCTTTGGTTAGTTCTATACAAATTCTTTAAGCAATTAGTTGGTGTATTTTGCCTAGTTTATAAAGGTCCCAACTTTGTTTTACTTGATTTAGATCTTAAGAAAGAAATTGAGCTCCTCCTATCATACTCTTTTCAAATTCGCATTTCATCAAATTATAAAACTCTTTACATAAATAGATACTAGTATCATAGAAAATGATATCATCTACATATATTTGAATAATCAATATATCCTTTAATGCTTTTTATAAATTGGGTGATATTAACCTTATCTTTTATACCATTTTTTAAAAGGAATGCATTAAATATATCATACCATGCCCTTAGATCTTGCTTCAAGTTATAATAAGCCTTAGTAAGTTGTGAACATGATTTAAAACCTATAAATTTCAAACTATGATGTTGCTCTATATAAATTTTCTCCTTAATGAAATCATAATGCACTTTTGACATCTATTTTAGTAACTAGGGTAAAGGTCTCATTATAATCAATATCTTCCTTTTAGTTAAAGCTTTTGGCTACTAACCCTACCTTGTTTCTAGTTTTTACACCAGTTTCATCTAATTGGTTCCTAAACACCCTTTTACTCCTAACAATGGGGTTTTCTTTAGGTATAAAAATTGAGATCCATAGCTTATTCCTTTGACTTGGATGTATTTTTTTACATAACTATGACCTAGCTCTCATCACTAATTGCCTCTTTTATGGCCCTTAGAATCAATTAAAGAGATGAAGCCAAGATTTTTACAAGCATTTCTAAGAAAAGTTCAAGTTTTTACACATTTTCACATACTACCCATGATAATGTCCTTTGGATGATCTCTTTTGAAGATCTAAGATTTTGATCTTGAGCTTAGCCTTAAGGCTTTACATTTAAAAGTGGCTGAATGGATGACTATTTGTCTTTGGATTATTTATCATCAAGTTGTCATCCTTTTTTACAATTTCATTTCCATCTATGATTTTGAGCTTATCAAATATTCCTACAGTATTATCAATTCTTCTTTCATTATAGAAGAAAGGTGTTAGACTTATTAAATACAATGTGTATAGATTCCTCTACAAAAAGAATTCCCTTATCAAACACTCT
Source organism: Omphalea diandra (assembly GCA_949677035.1). NCBI lineage: Eukaryota > Viridiplantae > Streptophyta > Magnoliopsida > Malpighiales > Euphorbiaceae > Omphalea > Omphalea diandra. Next base: position 21,755 of record CATIWR010657582.1, on the reverse strand, counting down.
ATGACTTACTAAATGCAACATGTATAGATTCCTCTATAATAAGAATTCCCTTATTGAACACTTTATGACCCTTGCTAAAGTGACAGTAACCTAAAAAGATTCCTTTTTAAGACTTGAATTAAATTTTTAAGGTTTAAATTTTTTGAAGATTGTCTTTTTATGTTCAATATAAAATACTTTCGATCAAACACTCTAAAAATGTGATTTTTTTTGTTTCCTTTGAATCCATAACTCATAAAGTGTTTTCATCAAAATATGTCTCGTTAGAACTCTATTTAAAATATAAGTAAATCATACTCATTTAACATTGTCCTTACATTTCTTATAAAGTTCTATTTTTTTTTCCATTCTACAATACCATTATGTTAAGGATTTTTAGGAGTAAAAATGTTAAGAGAAATTCCATATCAAAAACTTTTGAAATATTTTATTTTTAATGTCTCTATCATAATCACATCTAATACTAGCCATTTTTAAATCCTTTTCATTTTCAACTCTTTTTGTAAATGATTTGAAAAAATCAAAATAATAATTCTTATTAGAGAGAAATAAAACCAAAGTGAACCTAAAAAAGTTATCAACTTCACAAATGCATAATGCTTGCCAACCCATATTAGCTATTCTAATTAGGTCAATTCATATGCAATAATTGAAGAGGTTTAATAAAAGTTACCTTTTTATTCGATTGAAAGGAAGCTTGACTTGTTTATCTCTTTAACATGTCTTACAAATCTTGTCTTTAGTGAACTTAATCTTATGGAGTCCTTCCATAAGCTCTTTTTTCCTTAAGAAATAAGTTAGGTCCATGTTTGTGTGTTTAAGTATTTTATGCCAATTTCGACATTTATCTATTATGGTAACAAAACACTTCATATTCTTATTAGAGATAGAGTCTAAATCAATCACATATGTATTTTAGACTTTTATACTGAAGAAAAGTAATTAATTGCCACTCATCCTTAATACATAGTGTGAATATAGTTTAAACATAACTCTAAGACCTTTATCATATAATTGAGTTACAATTAGATAATTATGCTTAAGACCATACACAGGCATTACTTTGTCAAGTATGGATGAGGAATTCTTACCCATTTTACCTATATCCATGATTTTAGCTTTTCCATTATATCTAAAGGAGAAATTCTTAGGTCTTTTTATCCCTTTAAGCTAGGAGAATAACTTCTCATTTGGTCATATTTAAGTAATCGCTATTAAGATACTTTTCATCTTTTTCCACCATGTATCATAAATATACCTATAAAACAATTTCATCTTATCTTAGGCTCTAAAATATGCATGGATCCTTGAGCGTTAGTCCTAGCCACTTGCTCATCATCCATTTGTACTTTTTGATGATAAGTAATAACCTACAAAATCATAATAAAAATAATCACCATAAAAATATGCATTTTTAAGTTTAGACCTATATAAATCATTTATTATCTCTTAGTATATATATCTTATGCATGTAATTTCTTGGCTTCTAGGCATTGCCATTTCTCCTATTTTAACCATGAGGCCTATGACATAAGAAGTCTTACCTAGTCATAAAAGATTAGTACCTAGGTGCATAATTTTGAATATTTTTCCTCCTTAAACTAAAAGATATATAAATATATGCATGGTTGGCCTTGTGTTAAATCTAATGTGTGCTAGTCCTAGTGCGTTAGCCTTAAGTTTTGATGCTTATGAAGCATCCTTAATAATGGGCAAGCGAACTTATGACATAGCACTTGTATTGGTCTTTTGTGAAGCACTTTGGATTTAAACACCTTAAGGGTTAGGTCTCCTTGAATATTTAGCCTTCATAAAGACAAGATTAGATGGAGATGAGGTCAGAGTAGAAGTAGAAGATGCATTAGACTAGACAATACCATGTTTAATGGAAGGAGTCCTTTAAACCTTAATAATGCATTATAATTTTTCTTTATCTTTGAAAACACAGAAACATATTCTCTTTAGCTTAAGTTTTAGTTTTCAAAGACTTTAATTCTTTTCTTAATGCTTCAAGATTTTTCAAAGAACTTTTTAAATCATCAATTTGTTTTTAAGTAATGGAGAAGGCTTTTTCAAAGAATCATTTTGGTTAAGGTCTTATGATGTTCTTTCTTTAAATTGGTTATTAATCTTCATAATTTATCTTGTGAAAGAGAGTTAATAATATTTACTTTCTTTTTCTTATCACTTTTACTTCCACTTCCACTTCCACTATCACCCTTCAGTTTTTGTTCAACAACCATGAGGTAATGATGTACATTATCTCCATCATATAATTTCATATATTTTAAGTCATAAAGATTGTCTCATATGATTTTAAGACTTAATAATGATTAATCTTTTAGGCATTCTTCTTTAATAATTAAATTACATCCATATGATGAAGTTGAGCATTCTTTGCTTCTTTCTACTCTTGATTCAAGTTCCTTAAAAATTTTATAAAGGATAGCATTTAAGACTATACTCTATTAAGTTGTAGACTTTTCATTATAGAGTTTTGAAGGGTATCATAAATCTTTTTGGCAGTTGCAAAATAAGATATTCTCTTATATACACCATTTTTAAAAGAACATATTAAAATTTACAAAGCCATTACACGTAGAACAAATGTCTTTATTTCTCTTGCAATCTTTTCTCCTTTAAACTTTGGAAAAAATTAACATCTAAAAATTTTTATAGGAATCTCGCTTTCATCTTGAACTATATCCTAAAGATCTACCCTTCACTTTCTAGGTACATTTTTATTCTTTTCTTCTAATAAAGGGTAATCTCGGCCATCAAAGTGTGGATGATGAGAAATAGATTCACTTAATATGTAGCCTAAATTTTCCATGATCTTTATTCTTGCACTTGAGGTTTAAATAAAAGATGGTGCCTTAATACCACTAGTTGTCATCTGTACGCCCTAAAAGGTAGAGGGGAGGGGGGAGGGGGAATATTGTATTTAGCAAATAATATGAAAATAAAAACTTTCTCAATGTTACATAAGAAGGAGGGGAAAAGATAATAAGTGACACCAATGATTTATAGAGTTTTGGCAAGTAATTCTTATCTATGTCCTCTCCATTAGTTTCCCAATTAAAGCCTTTCACTGCTAACTAATGCATGAAACTCAAACCATTACAAATTTAGCTCTACCAAACTAGATTTAATAACAAAATTTTGGGCACTTATCAAGCCATTTGAAGATAGTTTTTAAGCAATACATTAAGCCTTCACAATATAAAGATTATATGCCTAATTGAAGTTATGATCCTTATATAAGAAATACAATTAATAATCATAGATAATTCATTCTCACTAAAAACATTGGCAATTGCCTTACAAGTAAAACCCCACTTAAGTAAGAATAGTTTAACTTATAAGGAATGCACTTGAGAGGATATTAAAGAGTTGGTTGATAGATTTAATAACCTTTCGAAGCTCCCATGGTGTTCTCTTATATAGGTTATGGCCTGAAAAGTTATCAGTAGAGATAAATTTGACTTTTTATACTTATTCAGAAAGCTAGTTATTATTGGATTGTTCATATGATTAAATAAGTTCTTTCACCTAATAAACATGTCATTCGATTGAAATTTTTTAGTCATTCAGTTTTTGGTTAAGCATGCTTGATTTAAACATGGTTGAACAAAAATATTTACTTACTTTAAGCAAGTAATTAACTTACTTTTAAAGTTGTTCAACTATGAACATGATCATTTAACAAGGTTGTTCATCAATACTTTAGGTTGTTCCCTTCACTAATCATATCTTCTTTAATTTAGTCACGGTGAATGAGGCAGTGCAAAAATGCAAAAGGCTATTCATATATGAACAAATTCATTATATGGATTGTTCATCATTTCTTCAAGCCGTTATTTTGTTGAGTATTTTTTTTTATATATAATGTAATATATGATAAGGGCATTTAAATGTTGAATGGGTTTGTTCACTTTTTGAATAGGCCATTCATTTATTCAAGATGTATTCTTCACTTATTCTGGCCTTTCACTAAATGGGCATATATGATTTAAACAAGCTTGTTCACTATTCCTTTGAATTTTTCTTGTATTTTTTAGTTATTTTGACCATTTTTATAAGCTTCTAACCTTTAAGAATCATAATCTTAATGTTTTTAGGCTAGAGTATCAATGTTCTTTGACCTTTAAAGTGTTTGAACATCTTTAGATAACTTCTAACTTCTTAAATATTTAGATTTTGAAATTAATTATGCTCGGGGAAATAATTTCAAATATGAAACACTTGCATATACATTAGCGAATAAAAATTAATTGATTAGAACATTAAAATAAGAATTAGAAATATAATTTTTAACATGTATCATTTAACAACTATTTAATTTTTAGGGTTTTGCTTCTTTTTGAGCGATTAACCAAATTTCAAACTTGATTAGATCCTTTATACTCCATTTTCATCTTCTAATGCTTTAATATATTTATCTTTATTAGGGTAAAAAAGCCTTACTAAAATTCTTTTACTTATCCTTTTCATGTAAAAAAATTAGCAAAAACAAAAAAACAAAAACAAAAAAGCTTTGCTATCTTTAATTTTAAAATCGATGACTAGGAAATCCTTATACAATTACTTCCTTACAATTGAGATTCATTAATTCTCAAATCACTGCTACTTGTACTAGGAGTGCTCCTGCTTGAACTAGGATCACTTTCATTCATATGAGATAAAAAAAATTTGGACATGTAAACTAACTCATCATTTGTCAACTTCTCGCCACTCACATAGAATGATGCTAATCAGAGATGATATATAGTCTCAAAAAATGATATGTCCTTACTAATATGACATTACATGATCCATGCTTAATTACACTTCCAATCTCTTGTAAACCTATAAATATTTGACCTTTTGAAGGTTTTAAAGTACTTTATGAAGGTACTTCTCTTTCCTTCTGAACCTAATTATCCATATATATCAAAGAAATCATAACATAAGTTGCACATCTCTAAGGTTTTAAAACACTTAGTTGAGTTTTCTACCATTCTATAATTTATATAGACTGGTTGTAACCCAATTAAGTATAAATGTGGCTATCAATAATACATCACCTAAAAAGTGATGAGGACATGAGCTTATGCCATCATAGACTTAAGCATCCTAAGAAGCATTCTCTTCTTTCCAACACAACTTTTTATGGGGTTTTTTTTATAATATTTAATAGATGGTGTATCCCTTCATATAACTCTATAAACTAATTAGATAAGCATTTTAGGACTCAATCAGTTCTTAATGTTTTATTCATTTATTTTAATTGATTTTCAACCAAATTCATATAGCTCTCAAAGTAACTTAATGATTTAGACTTATGAAATACCTAAAAAAAATAAGTGTAATCATCAAGAAATGTGATGAAATAAAATACTTCATGCTTAGCTCTCACATTCATAGGACCAAATATATTAGAATGAATGAGTTACAATGAAATAACTTAGTTTGTAGATTTCCAACTAGACTATGTTCTTAAGTTGCTAGATCTACTTAGCTAACTTTTCCTTCTTTATTGATCAGTACAACAAGCTCAATATGCTAGACATTCACATCATTGTTATAATTATGTAAATTTAAAAATATAAAAAAGTTATATTATAAATACATGATACAAGTCAAATCCATCATAATAAAACCATCCAAAATACAATGAAAATCATAAAAATTTGCTTCCAAAGATAAATTAACATAAATGTTATGAACATATGAATTAAAATCTAATGAAGATATTAAATTTTGATGAATATGAGAAGTAAACAACATGTCATATAGGAACAAAGTTTTATCACCATATATGACTAGCTTACATATGCTAATCCCTTTAATTTTAACTGTTGGACTAGGTTGGTCAAACCTAAGTCAAAACACTCTTTTGATCTTGACAATGTAGATTGATAGGTTCAAACATCAATTTTAACTGTTGGATTCGTAGCTTTTTAGATAGGTTTGCATTGGAAATTGAATGGGAGTCTAAGTCTCAAGTATTGTGAAAGGCATCCTAATTCGGAACTGTTATCTTGTAAGAAGAATAGATGAAGTTAGGTTAGAAGATTTCATAGCACAAATCACAACTTTGATTTTGCCAAGAAATTGATGAAAATGAAACAAAAGAATTCACGATAAAAGTTGCATCCATCTTCGTGACTATGACTTTTGCATTTGCCTAGAAGGAATCAAGTCCTCAACCAAAGCATGTCAAGTGTCCTAAAGAGTCGTTGATATATACAAATTCATGAGTGTGAAATGTTGGTCGAGACCACGACTTGAAAAAATAACATCTCCTTGTCAAACCGAAGGATTTGTTATGGCCATCACATACTATAAGAAAATAAATCACGATAATGACTTTTGCCTAGCTTGTAGAATGTAACGATTATTTTTCTTGGAAGACCAACGGTGGTGTGCCATGTGGACTAGCCATTAGATACAAATGAGATTCTCTACCATAATTTTAGCAATTTTTGTGTGAGACATGACGAGTCACGACTGTAAAATATGTCTAATAGACATTTAATACAAGATCTGTCTAAGTACAACTTAGAGATTTAGAAATCATTTTGTTTAAAATGTCTCTTTGGTGGTTATTGCCTATAAATACTCCACCAAATGGACTTAAATGTAGAGAATAATATTGAATATAACCAAATTTCTCAACCTCTAATTCTTGTATGTGAGTTGTTATTATTGGATGTGAGCAATAATTGGGTTTGAGAGTTATCTTAGTTGTAAAACTCTTGTATAGGTCAAGTGTAAGCCTTTGAGAAAACACTTGAGAGGTTATGTGTAAGCCTTCAAACACAAATTGTAAGGTTATGTGTGAGCCATAAAACACATAGTGTGAAAAGTTAATGCGAGCTTGAAAACACTATTTAGTGATAGTAGAATCTCTAATTAGAAAAATTGGGGAATGGATGTAGGGTTTGTTAACACCTAAACCACTATAAAATCTTGTGTCTTTAACCGTTCACCTACATTTTCTATTTTCATCTCATTAAATCCTTCCCTCTAAATTTTAAATTCCCCACCAATTTAACCCCCCTTTTCTTAGTGCTTAAAGGCCAACAAGTGGTATTAGAGCTTGGTCTTAATTAAAACCTTAAGTGTGTGAGAAAGGACTAATGACGCAAAAAAGAATCCACACCCATCTCAAGCCCTACTTCAATGGATCTAACTATACACATTGGAAGTATAGAATGGAGATATATTTGGATAGTGATGTAGTGGATCTATGGGACATAGTAGCAAAAGAATATAAGCCTTCTACCAAGGTGGTTCATGGAAGTAAAGAATTGATCCTAAGGGAAGAATGGGTGGAAGCACCTAGAAGATAAAATAGAAAAAACAAAAGGGCAATGGTAATTCTTCTTAGCTCCTTATTAAGAGAGAAGATTAGAAGAGTACAACATTGTCTCACTGCCCATGGAATTTGAAAGGTGCATGAGATTATCATGAAGGCATAACATTGGTGAAGCCTAATAGGCTACAAATGTATGTAACAGAATAGGAATTATTCATGATGAAAGATAACAAAAGCATCATCAACATGATGAATAGACTCTTGTCCATTGTCACAAATATGAAGAAATTTGGTAGAATTCTCATCAATCATGAGGTAAACACCAAAATACTTAAATCTCTACTTCTTAAAAAGTTTAGTATTAGAGTGTGTAGTATTCAAGAGTGAAATCTAGAAATTGGAAAGGTGCTAATAGATTTTCTCATAAGCAAGCTTTATACTCATGAGCTAGCCTTGAAGAAGGATGAGGAAATAAAGAAGATGAGATGGCAGGGGGACAAAAATGATAAAACAGAAAAGAATACCTTGAACCTTAAATCCTCAACCAAAGATAAAGAGGTGGAAATTGTCTTAAATGATGATGATGATAGTGAAAAGGAAGAGAAAGAGCTAGCCATACTTTCTAGAAGGACTAAGGAGCTAATAAGGAAAAGGAAGGATAGAAGGAACTTTAAGAAGGCATCTCCTAACCTCATGGAAAAGAAAAATGAAATGACCTGTTATGAGTGTGGCAAGCAAGGTCACATCAAGTATGATTGCCCCAAGCTAAAGAATAAGAAAAAGAATAAAAAGAAAAAAAAAAAAAGAAGAATAAATCAGACAAAGAGAAGAATAAAAGCTTTAAAGCCACTTAGGATGACAACTCTAGTGAGGAAGGTAAAGATGAGGAAGTGTTCAATCTCTGCTTCATTGCATAAGAGGACTCTTTTAGTGAGGTAAGTTCTTCTCCTCACTCTAGTGATAATCATGATGCATATGATGATGTAGATTATGAGCTTTTTAAAGCTCTTACTTTGAAAATTGATAAGTATATATCACAAATGAAAACTTACAAGAAGAAATGTTCAAAACTTAAGGATGAATTTAAATCCTTAAATAAGATTCTAAATGAGTCAAGGACTTTTAATAAAGAACTCAAAAAATATGTAGAAAGTTTTTCTATGTCTTCATCTTCTCTTAACTCCTTAAGAAAGGAAAATGATTCCTTAAAAAGATAAATAATTGAATGCAAAAATCGTATCTCAAAGTTCCACAAAGAGAATAAAGCTTTAGATAAACTTATTAAATCTCAATGACCTCTCCTAGTGAGATATGGTCTAGGCTTCAATGGAGCCCCTTCTTTTACACCCCCTCTCACAACATTCATTAAAGCATTAACACCTCAAACTTCAAGTATTTAGGTAATTGGGAGGAAGATGCTCCTAGCACTAAGCCACATATGCTTAAGGGTAAGGGAAATACACCTCAAGGCTCAAAACCTAAGCCTAAAATGGTCAAACATGCATACATGTACACTAAGAAGCATGTTCACCAAAACATACATAAAAAATTCTCTTCTACTCCCAATCACTCATACACATGCATACATTCTCACCACTATACTATAGTATGAGAAGGTCCCCTACTCATACTAAGATTGTGTATAGGAAAAAGACTCGTAAGTCTAAGCTCCAATGTCATTATTATATGAAGTTTGGTCACTTAAACATTTTTTGCTATATTAGGAAGGCTCACTACAAATTAGAGGACCCTTCAAGACCTAACCCCAAAGGACCCAAGTATGCTTGGGTACCTAAACAAAGATAATTTATTTATGTTTTATAAGAATGTTTTGGTAGCCACCAATAAGGATAATGATTGCCAGGTTGATAGTGGGTGCTCAAAGCACATAACAGGAAACAAAAAGTTATTCATAGTCATAAAAGAAAAGGAAGGTGGCAATGTCACATTTGGAAACAATGCCAAAGGAAAGGTAATTAGCATTAGAATAATTGGTAAGAATGGTTGCTCACTTATTGACAATGTTCTTTTAGTTGAAGGTTTGTAACATAATTTGTTAAGTGTAAGTCAATTATGTAACAAAGGTAATAAAGTCACCATTGACCTTAGAGAATGTCGAGTTACCACTTTGATGGATAAAAAGGTAGTTTTTAAGGGTGAAAGAAGAGGCAGTACCTATTTAATTGACTTAGACAATTTGGATAACTAATCTTTCTCGTGTCTTATGTCTCTTAGTAATATGCTTGGCTTTAGCATAAAATACTTAGTCATGCTAGCATAGAGCTCCTATAAAGTCTATCTAAAGGAAAGCTAGTAGAAGGTCTTCTTAAGCTAAAATTCTCTAAGGATAAGACATATGGACCTTGCCAAATTGGGAAGCAACACCAAACTTCCTTCAAAGTAAAGAATGTTATAGGTACTTCTAAACCTCTTCAACTTATCAATATGGACTTAATTGGACCTACTAGGATTGCTAATCTAGGTGGAAAGCATTATGCATTTGTCTTAGTTGATGATTACTCTAGGTTTACTTAGGTTTCCTTTCTTGCTTATAGGAATTCCACTTTTGATACTTTGAAAAGTTTTGCAAAAAGATTGCAAAATGAAAGAGGTTACTTCATTTCTTCTTTTAAAAATGACCAAGGAAAGGAGTTTCAAAATGAATCTTTTGAAACTTATTGTTTAGAGAATGGGATTGCTCATAATTTTTTTACTCCTAAAACACCACAACAGAATGGCATTGTAAAGAGGAAAAATATGACATTAGTAGAGATGGCTAAAACCATGCTCAATGAGTAATCTTTACCTAATTACTTTTGGGCCGAAGTCATCAATACTTCTTATTATATTGCTAATTGTGTTTTTAAAAGACTCAATAAAACTTCTTATGCTTATAGAATGGCAGAAAACCTAAGCTTTCATACCTTAAAGTTTTTTTGTGTAAATGCTACATTCTTAATACTAAGGACAACCTTGGAAATTTTTATTCAAAAATAAATGAAGGCATTTTTATGGGCTAATCCACCTCTAGTAAAGGCTATAGGGTATTCAACAAAAGTACTATGGTTATTGAAAAGTCAAGGAATATTATGTTTAATGAATCTAGCAAACTTGATCTTGAAGGTTTCAGGTTATGTTCTTGATAATCTTGCAAGTGGCTTTGAGAGGTTGGAGCTTGATTCAACTCCTAAAGAAATGGTAATTGATCTTAAGAATAACAAGTCATCATATGAAGTTAATGAATCTCAAATACAATAAGTAGAAAACCCAACTCAAGAACTCCCTAAGGATTAGAGATTCTCCAAACATCACCCAAATGATCTTATCATTAATGAGACATCTAAGGAGTAAGTACCAGATCTTTATGCTTTAGATAATAATCTTGCATTTGTTTCTCAATTTGAGACAAAATCTACTGATGAGGCTCTTGATAATAAGAGTTGGTTGATTGTTATGCAAGAGAAACTCAACCAATTTGAGAGAAACAAAGTTTGGGAATTTGTCCATAAGCTAAGGAACACCCTATTGTGGGATGCAAATGGTTGTTTAGGAATAAGTTAGATGAGCAACATTTTATTACAAGCAACAAAGCTAGATTGGTTGCAAAGGGTTATAACCAAGAGAAGGGTATTGATTATGATGAAACCTTTGCATGTCACATGAATTTTAAACTTTTCAAATGGATGTGAATAGTGCATTTTTAAATGGTCTCATTGAAGAGGAAATTTATGTTGAAAAACCTCCTGGTTTTGAATCTCATGCTTTTCCAAATCTTGTTTTCAAATTTACTAAAGCCTTGTATGGTTTAAAACAAGCTCCAAAAGCTTAGTGTGAAAGGATTAGTTCATTTCTTTTATAAAATGATTTTGGAAAAGGCAAGGTTGATACAATTTTATTTGTCAAAAAGTACAGCCAAGAAACACTCATTGTACAAATATATATTGATGATATTATATTTGGTGCTACTAATGAATGAATCTCTTTGTAAAGATTTTGCTAAGTGTATGACTAGGGAATTTGAGATGAACATGATAGGTGAGCTCAAGTTCTTCTGTAGTCTTCAAATTAAGCAAACTAAAGAGGCATCTTCATCAACCAAACCACAAACATAAAGGATCTACTTAAGAGGTTTGGCATGGATGGATGCAAAGTACCAAAGACACCAATGAGTGCAACTATCAAGCTTGATAATATAAATTAAGTCAATTGATTAAAAGAGGTATAGTGGTATGATTGGTTCTTTCCTCTTCCTTACCACATCTAGACCTCACATAATGTTTAATGTTTACATGTACGTTAGGTTTCAATCTTACCCTAAGGAATAACATTTAAATGCTATCAAAAGGATTCTTAAATAGTTGCATAGGACATTACATTTAGGATTGTGGTATCCCAAAAATTCATCTTTTAGTCTTCCTAGATATTCGAATGCGGATTATGCCGGTAGTTTATTTGATAGAAAGAGCACTTCTAAAACTTGTCAATTCATAGGTGATTGGTTAGTCTCTTGGTTTAGCAAGAAACAAGTTTTGATTATCTTATTTATGCTGATGCAAAATATATGGTGGCGAGTTGTTGTTGAACCTAAGTTCATTGGATGAAACAAATCAAGGATTATAGGAAAGATATTGATCACATTCTCATCAAATGTGACAACACAAGTATAATAAATCTATCAAAGAATCTCATCCAACATTCAAGAAGTAAGCATATTGATGTTAGACATCATTTCTTAGATATCATGTCTAAAATGGTAATATGGTGTTAGAATTTATTGACACCAATCATCAACTTGCAAACATTTTCATTAAACCCTTTAATGAAGAAAGGATGAACTTCATCAAGCGAGAACTGAGGATGCTAGATGGACACTCCTTAGGGTGAAAATTGATCCCACTTCATTTTCTTCATTGAGTTTATGAATTTTGATTCATTGAATGATATGTTTGATAGTTATATATGTTGAATGCTTTGGATGTGTTAATTCATTTTCTATGCCAATTTGCTTGAATTGATCATCATTACATTAAAGTGATCACATCTAGAAAGCCAATTCTTATTTGTCATTATTTTTCAATTTGCCTTGTAATTCACAATCATTACTATCCATTTGTGTCACTATTTATAGGTACCCCTCAAATTTCTTACCTTCTCTCAATTTGTTGTCGCGATTTTAGATCACCACTGTGAATTTTTTTTTTCAAAATTCAATTTGTTAACCATTTACTCCGATTTTTGAGGAAATCTTATACATTACTCATACAATTCATAATTAGTAATAGCAACCAACTAATAGTGTCACGAATTCTAGTAACTGCCAAACATTTATTGATTTGACTGTAATAAAAATAGGTGTGCATGGATTAGTATTTAGGGCTTTTGGGGACCCCTATTTCATTACCTTTGGCTAACTTTCTTTTCTTTTTAACCTTTATGTTAGAGATAATGTTCCTTTCATTATCTCAACCATTGATATAATCTATTCTGAATTTTGGTTAGAGATTTCCATTAAAACCATACATGATCCTAAAACTTCTCTGGACAAATATATCAAGACCCTTACCAATTGGCTTCTTCACAGAACAATAACCTTATCCATAAAATGCAAGGGGTAATGAGAATGAAAAAGTTTCCCAAAAAGACCTAATGTTTCTCTTTTGCCTTACCAAAAATAATCAAATTGAAACCAGTAGATACGTTGTGGATCAATTGATTCATAAGAGTACAAAGCCTAAAAGACAATTTCTCCCTTTTTCTCATGTCATAGCCATGTACAGGTTTATGGGAGCCCTAAATAAGGAAAATGAGATATTCCTTACTAAAAAAATACTTACCATCACAAAACTTCCTTGACTTACCTATTTGATTAATGCCAAGGCAATCCATCCTGATGCCTATGTGTATACCTTAGGGTATCTTGAGGCAAAAAAGCAAGAAACTACTTATGCTTTAAAAAGGAAGAGGCTTGTGATAGAGGAAAATGCCTAAACCATTCCATCTCCTAAGCCTAAAGCCAAACAAAAATCTTCTTCCATCTCTCTCTCTTCTATAAATAAGAAGTTGGATAAGGTGATGAGGATGTTTAAAAGAAGATTTATTCTCTCTCACCTCTACAGTGACTTAATGGACCTTTAAGAGAAGGTTGGAGCAACACCTTGCCATCTTCCTAACTTTGAAGAGTAGAAGGATATCCTAGAAGAAGAGGAAGACCAATGAGTAGAAGAAGAAGATGAGGCTCAAGGAGGAAGAGGTGAAGAAATTGGAGATAGTGATGATGACATCTCTCCATCCTTCTAGTTTTTCTTACTTAGGCTTGTAATTCTTTTTTTGTTTGTGTTCTTTTTGTCTTTGGCCTAAGTATTTGATCCAAAAAAAAATTTTATTCTATGTGTGACTTTATTTTGTATTTGTTTGATATTAATAAAAGTTGAAGTTTTTGTTCCCTTTATGGTTGTTCTTAATGTTCTTTATTTATGTAACTTTATACTTATCCCTATACTTACATTGTCCTCTCTTTTTAATCTTAATTAAGGGAGAGAGTGAGCTCGCATACTATAATTAAGGAAAAGTATAATTTGAAGGGGAGCAATTTCAATTAGTTTAATTGCATTTTAAGTTTAGTTGGTATCCTAACAAGTTTAAATAGTTAAACATTGATAACCATCTCAACTTCAGACTTATGCATTCTTTATCCCTTGCAAATTAATCTAAGTTGTCAAAATCAAAAAAAAGGGAGACTGTTTGACTAGGTTGATCAAACCTAAGTCAAAACTCTCTTTGATCTTGACAATGTAGATTGATATGTTCTCACTTTAATTTTAAGTGTTGATTTTGAAAATTTTTAAATAGGTTTGCATTGGAAGTAGAATGGGAATTTAAGTCTCAAATATTATGAAAGGCATCCTAATTTGTAGTCAATAATTTCTAATTCGCTACCGCTATCTTGTAAGAATAATGGAGTTGGGTAAGACAATTTTGCAGGGCAAATCACAATTGCGATTTTACTAAGAAATTGGTGAAGATGAAACAAAAGAATTTATGGTGAAAGTCGTGTCCTTTTTCGTTATTGTGATTTTTGCATTTGCCTAGAGGGAATCAAGTCCTCAACCAGAGCATGCTAAATGTCCTAAAGAGCTGTTGGTATATCAAAATTTGCAGGCGTGAAATGTTGATCGAGATCATAACTTAATAGAGCAATATTTCCTTATCGAATAAATAGATTCACAATGGCCATCGCATCCCATAAGAAATAAATCACGATCACAACTTTTGTCTAAATCAAAAAACATAACAACTATTTTTCTTAGAAGACAAATGGTGGTGTACCACATAGACTAGCCGTTAGATACAAATGAGATTCTATACCGCAATTTCAGTAATTTTTATACAAGAATAGAAATCGTGATCAAGAATGACTAGTCATGATCGCGAAATTTGTTTGACAGACATTTAGTGCAAGATCTACCCATAACAATTTAGAGATTTAGAAATTGTTTTGTTTATAACATTTCTTTGGTGGTTGTTGCCTATAAATACTCTACCAAATGGACTTAAATGTAAGAAAATAGTATTGGATATAGCCAAACTCTTGTAATTTTGTTTCTCAACCCTTAATTATTGTATGAGTCGTCAATGTTGAGTGTGAGCATTAAACACTAGTGTTTTTGGGTTTGAGAGTTAGCCTAATTGTAAAACTCTTTTATAGTTTAAGTGTGAGCCTTTGAGAAAACAATTGAGAGGTTATGAATAAGCCTTAAAACATAAATTTTAGGGTTGTGTGTGAGCCATAAAACACAGTGTAAAAGTTTAGTGTGAGCTTGAAAATACCATTTGGTGATAGTAGAAAACCTAATTAGAAGAATTGGGGAGTAAACGTAGGGTTCGTTAACAGCTAAACCACTATAAAATCTTAGGTCTTTAACTTTTCTCCTACATTTTCTATTTCCATCTCATCAAATTCTTGTATCCAAATTTTAAATTTTCCAACAATTCAACCCTCCTTCATGGTGCTCAAATGCTAACATTAACTTTTGTAATATTTCCCACAAATATCCATACTGCTCCATCATGGATCTATTATATGTCTATAAAGGCTTCTCATTATGTAGTTTGTGGCCCTTAATTGTTAGTTTGAAAAATAGAGTTAGAAACATAAAGTTCATTAACATATGTGCATTGGAATACCTTTCTTGGCTTAATATAATCTCAAGCAAAGTGGTCATATGTATGTAGCTATAACACCTTACTCTGACTATATTCCTCTTTTTATTATTTTTTCTTATAATATTGATTATGTTTTCATACTTGGATGACCTTTTCCTTTTCTCTTATCTAACTGAGAACCACCTCGATGGTTGTCATTATGTCTTAAACCTCCACATGAATCAGATCTATCCATATACATATCAATACTCCATTTAATAGTTTCAAAACGATCTTCCTCTAACTCAAAGTGGTACATAACATCTTCTAAGGTTTGATATTTTCATTATGGGTTTAATGCATCTTCATATGCTTCTAGTAATGGGATAAGGAATAGACTATGACTTAGACCTGTTGCTTATTTGTTAATGTATGACCAATTAGTAACTTTAAAGTGATACTCATCTAACTTAAGGTGGTGCATACCATATTCTAAGGTTTTGACATTTTCATTATGGGTTAAATGCATCTCCATATGCTTCTAGTAATGGGTTAAGAATGGATAATGGTTTTGACTTATTGCTTAGTAGTTAACATATGACTAATATCTTTTAGCTCGCTTATCATATTTGACGTTTTCCTTAACTATTTTTTCATTGTGTTTAGGATATTTCTTATAAGTCTCAAATTTGATAGTTAACATTTGAGTTTGGTAACATTCATACCTTCAAACTTTGCCTTCAATATGGACCACATGTCCTTGACATTATCAAACCTTTAAAACTCTTACATTACATCATTATACGTGCTACATAGCAATGTAATATGAGCTATTGAGTTCTTCTTCTTTTAAGCCTTATAGGAATCATGATTCTTTCTATGTTCAGATGTACTACCTTTATATGGCTTTTCAATTTAGAATGTTTAAAACTTCAAAAACCTTTTGCCCTTTCAAAACATGTTATAGTTTTTTGTTCCAAATTTCATAATTATTACCATTCAATTTCTCTCCTTCAATGTGAACCATATGTCAATGGCATTATCATACCTTCAAAACATTTGCATAACATCATCATCCATGCTAATCAGTAATGTAATGCAAGCCATTGAGTTCTTCTTTTTCAAGCATGATAAACATTGGTCCTTCCTACACTAGGACATATTGCCTTCCTCTAGCTTTTTAATAAAAGTTGTTCAAAACCTTAAGAATGTCTTACTCTTTTAGCATATACTATACTTCCATGTTCCAAATTTCATAATTATTACAATTTAATTTTCTCACCTTTATTTAATTCAACAATACTTTCTTAGAAACAGAAGTCATTTTACAAAACACAAGGTTCTACATAAGACATACATACACTTATTAATATACATCTAATTTATCATTAATTAATTATGTTAATAAGCACTTATATAAGGTTTAGAGTCAAAAGGTCACTACATTTTTAATCAACATACAGTATTCTAATGTAGTATAATCATTTAACCAATTAATTTATGCTAAGTTTTATTCTTAAAAATTACTAAAATTTTTAAAATGTTCTCATTATTATATCGTATGAATCTTGCACACATTTTTATTTATATTTAACTATATACAATTAATTATATATGATCAATTAATTAAGAGGTATGTATAATTAATCAAATTGAAACAAATGCATCAATAAAAGAATATACATAAAATACATAAATATATATATGCTAAATTGAAACAAACAAACTATACATAGCTCATTTTATTGTAAGTGTACATTCACATTAGAATTAATTAACTAGGGTCTTCATTAACATTAGAGTTATGAGCCGGGAGTAAAGTTCAATTGCAAAACTAAGAAAATTTATAAGCAACTTTGATGAACTAAAACTTAGACCACCAATGTAATTGTACTTGTAAAATTCCTCATAAAATATTTTATTAGCCTTTTGTAAGACTCGTCAATCCTTGCATCCAATCACAATAGGTAAAGTGTCTTTTCAAAAACTGAGGTAAAGCTAGCCTTAAAATCTTATACCTCTCATCTTGAGTGAACAAACCATCTGTCTAAAAAACCTTGTAGATTTTTTCGTTAAATTTGATAATGTGATTCACCATATGAATTACTTTTTCATTAAGGGATATAGTCACAGGGTTTTTCAATTTTTTTAATTATCCATGTTTTTATTTCTTTATCTTATGGTCCTAATAATCTCAAGAGTTTATACGATGAATGTCATAATTTTTTGTAATAAATAAAAAAACAACATAGTTATTATATAATTATAATAGATGAATAATAATGGTTAAAAATAAATTTTAATCAAATTATGTGTTAAGCAAACTCATTGGACCATAAAATATATTTGTCAAATAATGTTCAAAATTTTCAAAATCAAATACAAATTTTTCTAAATTTTACTAATTTTTTGGTATCTTTTAAGTCATAAAAATTATTTTTCATCAATAAAATTATTTAATATTTCACAAAACTATAGATGATCAAAAATAAAAATTTAAGATGATTTTAAAAAATTTTGCTCAGTAGAGGGGCACCACACGTGCACCATATGCCACCAAATTGTCACTATAATTTTTCATTTTATTTTATATTTCATAGGTCAAAAAGAAAATGTTATTTGTAATTATAAAAATGACTTGTAGTAGTAGAGGGGACAGATCATTTGACTTATAATGTACCTTAAGCATGATGTTGTTTAGCAACATGCCACACATCCCGTATGATTTGTGTGCCTCATGCACCTTTATATGCAGCTTTTATCTCAGTGGTGATTTTTCAATGATTTTCAAGTGTTTTGAGTCCATTGATCTACTTATTTTTGCCTATGAATGTCTTTATCACAATGTTTAAACATCACACATACTAAGTGAGAATGAAATTAGTACAAAATTGTTCAATTGTCGAACATCACACATACTAAGTGAGAATAAAATTAGTACAAAATTGTTCAATTGCCGAAAAATTAATTTTTTTAGAATTCAACTTTGAAATAGGACCAGTTTGGATAATCATATCTCATTCAAATTTTTAACAAAACCAAATGATATCTCATTTTAAAGCTTGAAAAATCTACTAATGATATCAAACCATAGCAAACCACATTTACACAAATAAAAATTAAGTTTGAAATTAAGCCTAAAAACTTGATTTCTACAATTTCAAGAAAACTTATAGATTTACTACTTATAAATGACCAATATTGGATGCATGAAAATTTTATTTTTTCAACAAAAAAAGAAACATATTATATATTAAAATTAAAACTTACAAGCAAATTTGTATTGGTATGACTATTTGAGGATTCTGAAAGACCTTATGTGTAAAAGGAGAATAGAAAAATGCACCATCTTATAGCAAAAGCTTAAAACTTGAGACAATATGAAGCAAGGTCTGTCAATGATTATGGTCAGTCAAGTCAACGATCATTGAAGTCTAAAACAATTATTGAGAAATAGGCAATGGCTATTGGAAAAGCCTGACAAAAATGGTTAACTTTTCTATGTAAATCTAAATACAACACAATGAGCATGGATATGATTTAATAAGTGTTGAGCAATATACAATGACCATGGGCAAATATATAGTGGTAGTTAAAGCTAACCCAGTACTTGAAACTTTAATGAGTGTAGAACTATCGTAATGACTATTGGTAGAATAAGGATTGTGGAAGATCACCCAACGACCATTGTAAAACTTAGTAGATAATATTACAAGGACTATTTAAATTGGATCAAGTCACAATAAGTGTGAAAGATGCCTCAATAATAGTTGAAAGGTGTAATGATCATAGGACTTCAGGCACAATAATGGTAAAAAACTTCTAGGTAAGATTGTGAAGTCTATGTAAATTGACACTGCCCAATAACTGTTATAAGCAAATAATGACAATTGTAAGATTTTCAATAGGTAGGGGAACATCTTGATGATTTTAGTCAAGAAATATAAAAAAAGTAACTAATGACCATTGAAGCAAAGTGTTAAGATTGTTAATCACTTAATGACCATGGCACACTTCTTCAATGATCATAGACATGGTAATAATGGCTATTTTGATAGGTTTAATAGCCTTTCAACTATATGAGTGCCAACTAGTTTTTTTTTATAATAAGTATAACTAAATATACCAAGTTGTAGATGTTTACCTTTATAAAAAAAAAGTTGGGTACTCTTCAAATGCAACCTAAAGGAAGCAGTGAGGTGAAGAATAAGAAGATTCAAATGCACACATACAAGACATTTGTATACCAACCAAAATGAGTCCATAAATAAAATATAAAATAGGCTTGTTGACATTATGGGGGCACTGAAATGGTTAAGGAAGGTCTACTCAAATTTAGATATGGTGGCCAAACTACTCATAACCCTTCCCAAATAGAAGAGGGAACTAAAAGAACTATTATTGATGAAGCAAATAAACTATTAGAAATCACTCTAAATGAACCAATGAGCAAGCTGATGGCATATGAAATCACTACAGAAGAGCTAGCTAGAGCTAAAGGTTAAAGAAAGAAAGACATGGCTCTTAAAGTTAAAGAGGTGTGTATTTAAAGCCCTTCTACATCTTTAGTAACTTTCTCTAGTTAAAGTGATGATTGTAGTGCAAGTGAAGAAATTCTTGACAAAAAAGGAGTTTATGAATCCAAATAATTTACTATAGGTGCAATAAGAAAAAACATTTAAAGGCATATTATCTAAAGCAATGAAATCACAAACATCCTTCAAAGAAGCATAATCCCAAGATGGAAAAAAAGACTTCAAAGCTACATGGGATGATTTCAATGCATTAGATGTTAAGAGCTTTGGTGACGAAAAAGAGATTGCAAACCTATACATCATGGCACTAAAAGAAGATTGTCCCTCCTCAAGTGATTCTGAAAGTGAAAGTGAAGAATACACTAGGATAAATCCCTTTGATACTTACTCTAGTTAAGATTTATATAATTTTATTGTTAAGCTCTCTCAGAGTTATGGCTCTTTGAAATCTTATTGTTCTGACCTTTAAAAGAAGAACAAATCACTAAAAGATTTGCTTAAGAATCTCGACTCCTTTTCTAAAGAGGTTGAGCCTCTAAAGATTGAGAATAACTGTAATAAATAGAAATTTTCAAAATTCTCTAAAGGAAAGTAAAAGCTAGACTCCAACTTGACATGTAAAAGAGTCTATGCATAAAATATGGTTTAAGATATAATGCATCTTCATTTTCTACTCATTTCACTTCACAAGTTACCTTTATGAGAGTAAAGCATACTAGGACACTTAATCCTCCTAAGCTAGATAACTAATAGCTCCATAAAAGGAAAATGCCAATGCCAAAGCCAATGATGGAAGAAAATGTCTACTCAAATCTCTTACACTCAAAGGAGACCTACTCCCTTAAAGGCAAACTATGCATACATATACTAATCTTACAAGCTTATAAGGCATAATGTGCAAAGACATGATTTATGGCATGCACCGTCATAACTTGTTTAGACACAATCATCATAATATGCATCTATGTCATGGAAGGGTACAAATAAAAGGACATATCCAACATTTTGGAAGTCATATATCTGATGGTTGTATATTGCCAAAAGATATACACTAGGTATAATGCACAAAGAAGATATACTCTTTTAAAATAATTAGTGTGTACTACTTGTAAGGCCAAAATCCATGCATGATCAACAAGTTAAATCCTCTTTTAAGGAAAAAACAAACATTAAAAGAAAACAACTAATTACCAACGAATATATTCATTAGTAGTGATAGGCAATCCATTAGTAAATACAATTATCGATGGAATACTGACTACAATATTCAATCAATAAAAGGGTGGTTGGTAACATATTTGCCAATAAGTTTTTTAGATTCATTGGTAAATTTTTTTTATGGATTACAAAAAAAAAATCCATCACAATGTGGGACCAAAAACCATCGTCTATCACCAATGGATTAGTTGTCGACAAATCCATTAGTGACTCTAAAGGTAAATAGTTTGTAATCCATCAATAACTTAAAGGATGTTTTTTTATTTTGTTAGGTATTTTTTAATCCATCGATAACTTTAAAAGTGGTTTTTGATTATTTTCTATTATACGTCAGTAATCCATCAATAACTTTAAAGGAGGTTTTTTATTTTTTTAATTTTCAATTGTTAATCCATCGATATTATTTAGAAGATTTTTTTAAATATTTTTTTTATAGTGTTCACAAATAATTAAAAATATAACATATATATATATATATATATATATATATATATATATATATATATATATATATATATATATATATATATATATATATATAGAGACACACTGTAATT
>CATIWR010657531.1:0-40502 GCA_949677035.1 Omphalea diandra | reverse complement strand
AAGAGTTGATTACAAAGTCTATGCAAAGATTTTTCCTGTAAATTTCCCCATCAGCCAAATAGCCATGAATAATGAATATGATATGTACTTGTTTTTTGAAAAATTTCAGCTATCTTCATGCTCGGCTGAGAAATCAGGCTCCTCAGGTTTGGACAGGTTAGGCATTTTTAAGGTAGAATCATCATGATGTACTAGTCCAAGTTGGTGCTTTTGATTAATCATTCCTCTCCTTGTATTTGCAGCAAATTTTGACGCAAGTATTGTGGCCCCAAGATGTTGAGCATTGTTTGCATCATCACCTTCACCACCTTCACCACTGTAACCACCCTCTTCACTATCCATAATTTGAGCGTAGTACAAGCTCTCTTGCCTTGCCAATTCCATCCGTAGCTTTCTTCTTCTACATCTTCTCCACGCAGTTTGTATAAAGCATGCTCCCCAAGTTCTCCATTGGTGCGAGTAGTATCTGAAAGCATGCTGCAACTTCTTGCTGTGCAAGCGCTTGAATTGTTTCGCCACAAACTTGAGGTCTTCTGCTCGAAGAGCAAAGGCCTCTACTTCGGTTAACGCCTTCACGGTTGGAGTTGATGAGGGCAGGTTTACCCTAGAGACTGGTGTCAATGCCCATGTCAACAATTCTTCCCCACAGAAGTCGCCAGGCCTTAATGTAATTGAGTTGAAAAAGCCTGACCTCCCGCCGTTCGTGGTGGAGCTCTCTAGCTGTCCTCTAATGATGAACAGCATCTCATCCACTGGATCTCCTTCCTGCACAAGGTTTGTGTCTTTGTGTTCAATGATGAGACTAGGCGTTCGCATATTGCATCTAGTAGTTCATCATCCATTTGTGCAAAAAATGGAACCTGAAGATCAATAAACTTTCTTGAATTCCTGCAATACGAGATGCACTAGTCCAATGCTTGATTCATCTTAACTGGGAACGAACTTACACGTCGAACAAGAACCAGACAAAGATGCCTTTGAATCTGTCGTCGAATGTCCAAAGGTAAGGACTTCAAGATAGATTCTTCATCTACCCCTCTTGTGGCTATCCATTTGTATTGAACAAAACGGCGAACACGTTCTTGCAATTCTGGTGGTGATTGGCGGTGCCTCATCCACTCCTCTGTATCTCTTCGCCGAATCTTCCATTCTTCCAGTCTAGCTGTTGAGGATTGCATATAGCTCTTGACTTGAGAGAAACAAGATCAAACTCTTATATTTTTAATGACCCAAAACACACAAACTCTTTTGCTTTTAATGACCCAAAACACAGCACTTAATTATCTTTAACATATGAAAATTTTGGGGGGCTGGCAGATAATACCTGCATGTTGCCTATGAGATGTGCAAACAGAACTAGACCCGTTATACAAATGCCAATGCTGAACATTAATTCACCTTCACAAGTACTCGCCATCAAACTTTGCCCATACGAACTACAAGTTACAAAGTTATCAATGTATAATTAAGCACTGTTTTTTATTAGGACAAACAACTTAAAAATTATGGCAACGTGTCTGTTACCTTAGATTCCTTAATCCCCACCAAGGACAATAGAAGTATTTATCAATGAAACTTGCTTCAGCAACATGAGTGGTGAAGGCATCAGCAAACATTCCAAACTGAAAATTTTTCATCATTTTTGGCATCACAATTGGTCGGCAGTTTAGTGATTTTAAGCCAAGCTTCGCGTGCAGGGCTATCCCCTAGTAGCACAATCCAGAAACAAATGACTACAGGGCGGATAGTGTGTATGGTTTCTCTTTCGAAAGCATTGTTTCTCCCAGCATTCATGCTGCCTCTGAATGGAAGCTAAATACCATGATGCCCCCAATATCTGAGCTAACAAACGATCGTGTTATTTAAACATTGATTCAACCGAAAAGCTTAAGCTGAAAAAGGAAGAGAGTACTCAAATGGCTAGCAAGCACATAAAGGAGGAGCTTATATGCTGCCCCTGACCAAGCAGTCTTGGCTACAACACCGGTACTTTTAATGACACGGCGATTTAGAGGAAATACAACAATGAATCGAGGAATATATTGAAATAGAACTACAAGAGAAACTGAATGGTTAGCATTGTTAGCCGATGGATTTTTCACCGCTGGAATTACGAACCATATGATTATCTGCCAAAGCAATTAACATCACATATCAAATTTCTTTCTTTCTTTAGATACGTAAGTATTAAGATATCGCATATGAAAGCAACAAAGTGTAATTTACCTCTCAATAATCATTGGGTTTTGACCAAAATTTATTATGATCATAAAACTTAAATGAAAAAATCTATTCATATAAATTATCTAAAGCACAAATTAACAATGACATCAATCGACAGAAAGTTTTGACATTGTCGAACTCTTGTCAAAGCCTATTTAAGAAGGAAAAAAAAAATTAGCAAGTATATATGGCTAATTAACCTGAGGGAGCAGCGGCAACATCAACAAGAAACTGAGTTTTCAAGTATCGGACAGCAATGGCTTTAGGGTCCATAACGAGCTCACCCCTTCCAAAAACAAGGGAAATAGGAGCAACAGAAGCAGACCTAAACTTCATGACCACGTTCATGAGAAAGAACAAGTCGGCGACGGTGCAAGCGAGGGTTACCCAAACTCCTAAAGGGAAGTCAATGTCCATGCAAGCGTCGCCATCGTTAATGGGGAAGTAGAAATAGAGAGGGTCAAGAAAGAGGGCGATCATGCAGGTGACGAGGAAAATGTGATTCCATCAGTTGACAAAGTCGCTTCCTGGGTCGAGGATTTGGTACCACCAGGGGACTTTTCGTCGGAGGGAGAAGCGTGAAGGGAAGTGACGGAAGCGGGCGGAGGTGTACGATTGGAACCAATTCATTTTTCCATTCTTGTTGCAGATATATCAGAACAGAAAGAAACAAATGAAGAATTTGACAAAATAGAAAGAAGGAAAGCAATGTAGAAAGAGAGAAAGAAATGGGTTTTAGTGGTATGGATAGATATGTGGGAAGCCAACAAAGAGAAGAAGCAGCTACTACTCCATGGATGTTGCCTATCTTGTTACTGCAAAACGTAAAAGCCGGGTGCATTCGGAAGGTTGAGATTTTTTTTTTCTTTATTTATTTATTATAAAAGTTTAGATGAATTTTAAAATAATTTGTCATTATCTAAAATTTTAAATTATGTGTAAAATTTATTAATTATTTATAATAATTTTATTAAAATAAAAATTATTTAAATAATAAATAATAATATATAATAAAATTATTATTTAAATATGTAAATATTATACTAATTATAATATTATAATACAATATTATATATGTATTCACTAAAAACTTAATTGATCTTTTAAGATATATTTTTGGGTTAAATACTTTAATTTTTGAATTTTTTATATTTGATCTTTTATTTTCAAATGTTATACTAAAAAATCTTAAATTTTATTTTTTAAAAATTAAAACACTATTATATTAACTTTTTGTACTTTTAACAGTTAGACAACTTAATAAAAGTCAATAAAAATATCTTAAAATTAAAAAATACCGAAACTACCCTCCTCTTCCTCTAAACCACTTCTATCATATGATCTCTTTGCTTATCATAGCCATTTTATTCAGAGCATCAAGAGCCGTGACAATCACCTCTACCCTCCTTGTCCTCCAATCTTCTCTCATTCTTTACCACCATTTTCATTTATTTATTCCTGTCATAATTCAAAATTTAAGAAATTAAACTCAAAATTACGGAGAGGGAGTATTTTACTTTTTCCAAGAGAGTAAGGCACCTATTCAAGAAGAAATCGAGATCCTCAGCAGTGGGGTTTCCATTAGGAGGCGATATATAAGAGGAAACCCTCAAAAGGTACATGAGTGCATTTGATAACTGCACAGGTTCGCTAATGTCTACAAGAAGCGATTTTTTTTTTTTTTTTTTGACCACAGGACGTAAACACCAAATTGTGAGTCTTCTACGTATCGATGTATTTCTTTTTCTTTCTATTATATTGATTTCATTTCTTGAAAGTCAGTCAGTACACAAAGGCGATGGTGTACCGTCTAGCCTATATGATAAGGGATAAGTGAAGAAATGCTTTTAATCAAAAGAAATTTTTATTTGCAAGGAACAGGTGCAGTGCACAAAGGCGTCACTGGCAGTTGAAAAACAGATGCGCGCTACTAGTGGGTTGATTTTGTGTTAGTGCAGTGCTTGAAAATACTGCATCTGCATAAAGATAAAGATGGATTGTCGGCCCTCAAAAAGTAGCAAACAACACCTTCAAACCACCAGAGCTTTACGCCTGGTGAAGAAGCTCGACCACGTTCTTTGTTTTTAAATTTACGTTTTTATTCTTGAATTTGAGTTTTCATTGTGAATTTTATTCTTTTTGTTCTTAATTTTAGATTTTATTCTTAAATCTGAATTTTTATTTTCTTATCTAAATTTTTATGCTTGTATTGAGAATAAATTTGGATTTAAGAACAATTTTGGATTTTTCTTTTTTATCCTTGTATTTAAGAATAAATCTGGATTTTGTTCTTAAATCATATAGGAAGACAATTGAGAATGAGTTTTGTTCTTTTTGTCCTTAAATCTTTTATGATACAAATTTTGAACTTAAAACTTGGAAAGTTGGTTGAGAGATAAAAATCGATGATTTTTGTGGTGGTAGCTGAGAGGTAGAAATTTGAAAATTAAATTGAAAATTAAGAGTAATATGAACTTTATATTAATTTAACAAAATTTGTAATAGAATGACTACTTATCCCTTGTTTGGATTGGGGTTTTTGAAGAGTTAAGATTTGTTTGAGATAGCTGATAAATATAACTAATAGCTGGTAACGATCGTTGATAGCTGATAATAGTTTGATATTAAGTGTTTGCTAAATTTTATTTAGTTGTTATTGTTAATTTGTAAATTGAGTAATAAGAGTATAATTTAATATTTATATATTAAAATAAAAAATATTTTCCCATATTTTTATAATATACTATTTCAAATTTTAGGATATTATCATTATTATTTTATATTTATGAAATTTTAAATAATTATTTTTATTAACTTTAATTATTATATATGTTAATATAATTTAAAATAAATTATTTTATATAAATAATTAAAATAAAAAGGATTTAAAATAAATTATTTTATATAAATAATTAAAATAAAAGGACATGATATTTTTTGTCTTTTATTAACTATTTATAGCTGAGGTTGGAAAACAACTTCAAATAAAAAAGGATTTCGACCGCGACTTAACACATTAATCAACTATCGACTATTGTTTTAGATTTTAACCAAATACTATTTTATTAATTAATAGATATCAATTAACTATCAGTTGAACTTATCAGCGACACCAAACACCTTTTTAATTGGATTTTTCATATTCTATTTGTGAGACTCATTCCCATAACAGGATAAGGTTTTTAAAAAGTTTAAAATCCTTCCAAAACCTCTGTTTTCTCTTTTAATTTGGTGGGTTGAGGAGAGTAAGTTATGTTTAATTTATATACTTTTAATTATTTTAATTTTTCTATCCTTATTTTATTTTTATAATTCCTATTCTTCTTAAATTTTAATTATTTGTAATTTTACTTGTAAAGGTATTTTAGTAATTTTAATATAAAACATTCATTAAATTTTATCTTCATCAGCTATACCAAACACCTTTTTAATCAGATTTTTCATATCCTATTTGTGAAAGTCATTCCCATAACAGGATAAGGTTTTTGAAAAGTTTAAAATCCTTCCAAACCCTTGTTTTTTCTACTAATTTGGTGGGTTGAGGAGGGTAGATTTTGTTTAATTTATATACTTTAATTATTTTGATTTTTCTATCCTTATTTTATTTTTATAATTCCTATTCATCATCTTCTTAAAATCTTCAAATGTAAAGGGTATTTTAGTAATTTTAATATAGAACATTCATTAAATTTTATCTTCTAATCAAATAAGATAAACTATAAACCATATTTTACTTTTTTCTCAAACAAGATAAAGTTAAATTATTAATTTTACCTTACCATACTTTAAAAAACGCTATCTTATCTTACCCTCTATTTTCTCAAATATAGTTTAATAAAATAAAATTTAAGAATGTTTTAATATAATTTTTTAAAATAAAGGATTAAATAAAATAATATGACAAAATCTAGGAGTGTTATTAATCCTATTTTTTCTTGAAAGTCTGGATGAGTTTGGAACTAATTCCTACAAAATTTTACTTATATTTTTAATTAATTAATTATAACTGAATCTATCTCTTAAAAAAAATCAAGTGAATCTCAAATAATGATTATGATTGATGACATAATAATAGCATATCGGGAATTTATAGAAGGAAAATTTAAGGTTTTAATAGAACAGGTATGAAGGGTTTTTAATTTAATAGAATAATAAGCACATTGCTCCTAAAATGTGGCATTTTTACAAATAACTTATGTTATTTGGGTTAAGATCCCAAATATACATAAAGAGAAAGAATATTTCACTCATTCAACAAAATAAAAGTTATAAATCAAAATAATTAATCACATTATATCTAATAATTCAAAAATAAAATAATATCTCATCATTATTATCAAACTAATTTTTAAAGAATATAATTAAATAATTTTCAAATCAAAATTAATCAATAACATTGTATCAAGACATTAACATTCTCAAAAAAATAAAAGACTAAATTTTTTCAAAAATATTAAATTTGTATTTCAAATTGTTTTTATTTTATGTATAGTTTTGCTAATTTTTTATTTTTTTATTAATTTTGAAATTCTAAATTTATATATCAAATTTGTATCATTTATCCTTAGTCAGATGAAAGATAAATCATTTAATACTATTTATGATGTTGATATGGTAAAATGATATAATTTTTATAAAGTATGTTTTTATACAAAATAAAATTGTACTTTAAAATAATAAGTTTGATCTATAATTTTAGATAAAAAATAGTAATTTAATTTTGATATTTTTGAAAAAAATTAATTCTTTTATTTTTTTATTAAAAATAACAACATATTGATACAATCTTCTTGATTGATTTTGAAGTAGATTTTATATAATTTTATTCTTTAAAATTTTATTTGATAATAATAATAAAGTATAATATTATATTATTTGATTTTTTTAATTATTAAATGCAATTATTAATTATTTTGATTTACATTTTTTTATTTTATTAAATGAGTAATATGCTTTTAATATGTATATAAAAATATAACTAAAAAATATTATATTATCAAGTTAACATACCAACATTGCAAATTGTATTAGTTGATTTATCACTCATTTGATTCACGGTACATGAAACATGGTATTTTATTGATATAAATTAAAATCTCAATACTTAACTAAAAAATATTAAATTACATGATAAATTTTGTACTTTATTTTTTTATTTTTTTTAAATATATGACATATTAATTGATATGATAAAATGGATTTCACTAGCTAATGTGACATGTCACATCATTATGTTATATCAGTGTTTTGGACAACTTTGTATGTTTTGTCACTCAAGTGATTAACAATATATATCACAAATTACTATTTTGATATAAGTTAAATCTCAAGAATCAAGTAAAAAAAAGTTAAACCACAATTTGTTTATATTTTTTTACGTTATTTTATTTTTAAAATAGAATATGCTAATGAAAGTAATAAAAATATATTTTTTTTGAATGGAAACTATTAGATAATCTACTAACTTTTATTTTGAAATGGATTGTTATATAATAGCATACATTTTTTTTTATATTTTTACAAATTAAAAAATAAAAGGATTTTTCATACAAAAACAAATACCCCTATAAATAATAAGAAAATTGAACGCTAACCTTTAATGATTATTTTTGAATTTGATAATCAATCTAAGCTAATATAAATTAGGTCAGTTGTGATGATTAATATAGCCAATATAAGCTAGGTCAACTAGCAGGAATCGATTATGCTAATTGATTCGTAAAAAGAAATAGCTCAGGCCATGAATGATCAAGATTCATAGTTACTATAGGTTGACAGCTCATCCTTCTAATAAGAGAAGAGAAGACTGTATTCTCATCATCATATGATATCTTTCTTGTAAGCTCTGTGTGTCACCTTTGTTTGTCTTGTGTTCCTAATTACTAGAATTGCTTACTGTAGAATAAATAAATGAATCCGCAAACCTAGAAAGATAGATGGATGTTCATTCCTTTATGTCAAATTTTGGAACTCCGGATCTTGAGAATATATCTTGGTCACCATACAACATCAGATTAGCAATCATAGTCACAAACAGCTCCATGTGTGAAAATCTGGTCTGGAAAAATCTAGCATAGAACAATACAATGTCTTGTGCTAATTCTTTTGAATCAGGAAGTAAAGCTTGGTAAACTAATGATTGACTATACCACTTGCATTGCAACAATGTAATATGGGAAGTAATCTTTTATCTGATTTGGTAATGAATATGGTTATATATTTATATATTATACATGTTTGGCCTTTTCAACGTTAATGGCTAATTAGTTAAGAAGATGAGATCAAATGGAGAATCCAAAAAATTAGACCAGACAATTTGATAACCACACATTGTAACAGATACATGGGGCTTCAAATTTAAACTGGGATCCACATGTAACAAAATGGCAGCACCATCATAACGTGTCTACAATTTGTCACCCCAATGTCACGATGGTGCCATACGTATAAGGAATGTTTTATTTTTGTTAGAATCGGGACCATACCATTCTATGCAATAACCGTTGTACATGTACATAGAGTTGGTGGGTAGTAGAAGTTCAAGTTGGCAATCGATGTAGTTGTACTAACCATAACAAGAATAATGATAAGTGCTGGACATGGAAGGGAACCATGGATGACCATATATATTCCCAATAAGATTCTTTAGATAACCACTATTAATGTATTCACATAGTTAAGTAGATGTCTCACCTAAATAACAGACAAATCCACTCAACTAACTGTTTAGATTATTTATTAGTGTTACAGGGCTTAATTTGACGGTGAAACTCATCAGTTACGGTTTGAGAGCTAAGGTAAGTAAAGGATCTAAATTTTACAGATGTACAAGTCTTTTTACACCCATTTTCAACTAAAAAGCCAAAAAAAGATCATATAGATCAAGTGCATAGAGAAGAAAACAATGGAGAGGAGGAGATTGACCAAATGTGAAACTCTGGCTCGAGTGATGCTTTCCGTAGGGTTAAAGGGTTCAACTTTTTTACTATGCTGAATCTATTTCAATTATTAAGATTGAATGTATTTTTTACCATCAAAAGTTTCATGACACCATAATTACATGGTTGGAGAAAAAACAAGAAAACCCCATTAACACAACTCACGTGAAGGTGGCGGGCTAATCTACTTCATCTTCACTTAATCTTCATTTTAAATCAACAACCTACAAATAAACCGCAGTAAATCTTTCCTTGCTACCATAACACTAATCATACGAATTACTGAATGCAAATTAGCTAAAAAATATACCACTTATTACTATGAGAATACTTTTTTTTTTTATAAAAAAAAAAAAAAGCAAAAGGCACTATCCACAAAAGAAAATGTTGCTCAGAATTTTGGAATCGAAGAACATATATGAATGTATATAGTATCACGTTATGCACATTCACATTGGTTCATCCTATTGATGAATAAATTAATAAACATTTTTACATTGGTTCATCCTATTGAATATTGAAGGTGGAGAGAGAGCAAAAGGAAAGATGAGAGAAGGTGTAAAAATAAAAGAGAAATAATTTTTAGTTAGTAATAAAATAAGTCTTTATTCTAATTTTGCCCATTTCAATATGATTGAAATTAACTTTGCAGAAAGTCATTTCTTGAATATTTTTTTTTGTTTAGTTTGATAATTTTTTTATTATGTATGTTAATAATATGTTTGAATTATTCATTAATTTTGAATAAAAATTGGATTAAGTTGAATAACATCCCTAATTTATTAATATAAAGTGGTTTTATCATTGTAAATAAATTTATTTGAGTAAATTTTAATGAATATGTGGTCACTTTTCTATCAAAGATTTGGTGGGCTTTCTTTGATAAATTACTTTATGTCTCTTTTTTTTTTAGAGTCACGACGAGTTAATAATTAGTGTTAGTAGAGGAAGAAAGATTTTTAAATGAACCCACGCTCATAGTGGAAATTGAACCCACAATCTTACGGTTGCGAGCATCACCCCTAGTCACCCGACAAGGGGACCATTTACCACTTCTCTTTTCTTTGATTTTATATTTTCTCTTATTCAATTCCACACTTAAATTGTACACTTTTGAAGAAGTTGTACTTTTTTTAATTAACTTTTTGTGAAACAAGGAGTAGGTATTCAAATATTTAGCTAGTCAAGATGAAAAAAATACTAACTTGAAAAAAATACTAATTAAGCATTTTTTATCTTAATGTTTAGCTTTTATTTAGTAAGAAAATCAATATTATCACTAATACTAGAAAAGTAACATAAATGAAAAAATATACTAATTTCTGAACTTAAATAGGTTGATGGGAGTTCCATATATGGGAAATTAAGCAGGTTCAGATTTGAAAGCAGAAATAACAAGATACTGAATTAAATAACTCAAGCAAAAACAAAATCCAAGAAATTAATATGAACTCATCTTCAAGAACCTGGAATCATGAATATCTAATCTAAACATAAAAAAGAGTCTTGGACCCGCCCTAGCATTCAACTTTGGGAGACAAAAACTTTTGGGAGACAAAAACTAAACAAATGATAATGCAGGGTCCACATGTATATTTTCTACTCGTGCTAATGCTATTTAATTGGTCAATTATCCCTATTTATTCCCACATGCATGAGGCTGCTCGGCCTTCACAGCTTGTAGTACACACACTCTCTTGTTATTACTATTAGCTATTGTTGTGATAGAGATTAAAGAGCAAAATTAAGGACGTCAATATGGCTGGGGAGAATGGTTTAGCTTGTGCTCAACATGTTCAAGAACTAGCAAAAGGTCATCATGTTGAGCCTGTGTATAATGATGATCATCATTATCAGACCACTATCCTTTCTTCTTCTTCTTCACCTTCTCTTGAAATGGATCAGAATCATAAAGTTAGCAGTAATGCTGTATCTCTAAACATTCCAGGATGGTATGCTGATATTCCTTATGGATGGCCAGGTATGGTTCATATATGACATAATCTCCGTTTTGATTGATTTACATCTCACTTTCTTTTCCCGAATTGACACATTCTTTCATTCTGAATCCCTTCCCCATTTTATGAAATGCATAATCAGAGTTTTTTTTTTGGGCTTTTTTTTAAAAAAAAATTTAGCTAACATTTGTGTGAGATTTGAACCTTATATCCTTAAATGGTAAACTTAAAATGCATGAGTACGTATTCAAATGCGTATACACTACTGCGGTATGCTCATGAAAATTAATATGTTAATTAAATCAAATAATTAGGCCTTATATCTTGCATTTTAACTTGTTTCATATATATATATATATATATATATATATATATATGTTCTAACTAAGAGCATAAAATTAAGAGTTGTGGTAGCATTATCTCATTCATGCAGAGGCAAATTTTATATTAGATTCTTTGACTTTTTCTACTTTAAGCAATGTTAAAATCTTTAAGCTTACAAAAAGCTCTACCTTCTATTTTGTGGTGAAGACTTTTTATCATTACAGTACATTGATCTTTCATTTTCTAATTATCAAGATTTCCAGCATACGTAAATATGGTTTATCTTTTGGCTGACAATATGACCCTCAATGATGTACTTCCAGAAAAATATATAACTAATTAATCATCGTTATTATTAATTAACTTTAATATAATAATATTAGAGTATTATCTAAAACTATGATATTAATAACAAAAAAATTATAATTGTTTGACTCGGAGATCATCATGAATTCTCGAAATCAAGACATGCACAAATTTACAGACATGTTTATGGAAATTAAGATGTTCTTTTTAGGGGTTATTTATAAGATACATAGAACCCAGCAGGTTCCTTCATGAATTATAATAATGCACAAATAAGCTGCACATATTGTAATGTTGATCTGGTAATATATATTTTATGATGATACTTTTTTACTTTACTTTCAAGGCAATATGATTAATTAACACCTTCCAGCACAATTCATGTTTTCTTGCCCTGTAAGTGATTATTAGGAAGCTTAATCAAGGGAATTTAGAGTTTAATTATTATAATATTCTACAGGAGAGGCACACCTGTACAAGGTGGAAAAGGTGCTGTTCCATGGCAAGTCAGAATATCAGGATCTTTTTGTATTTCAGGTATGTACATAGTTGCTCGAAAAAGTGGGAAAAAAGAAGAAGAGAAGAAATGGGAATTTGCTTATAGTTGTCTTCCACAACATAAATATATATAAATAGATATATATGTGATACATGCGATGCTATAATAGCAGCAAAGAAAATCTTTCTTGTTTATTATTGTAGTCATCAGCACATGGAAAGATTGTTATCTTGAATGGGGCTCTTCAACTCACAGAGAAGGACGAGTTTGCCTACCAGGAAATGCTCACCCACCTCCCACTTTGCTCCATTCCTAACCCTAAGAAGGTCCTTCTTTCATTTCCCTTTTCTCTTTTCCAATCTTTTTATATATATCGTGCATCTACCTGTTAACTCTGACATACACATTCAAATATATTTATTTTACGTAAACATATATTATTTTTCTATATTATTAATTAAAATATAAAATTATCAAAGAGCTTTTGATTTAATGGGGTTGTAGTCGTGTTAGTGAGGTGCAAATTCAATCTGTCTTGGAGCCAAATTAATTAACATTAAACAAAACACTAGGCAGCAATCAACTTTTTTTTTTTTTTTTTGAGAAGAACCAATCAACTTTTTTTTTATAGAACTATAGAAGTAAATAACTGAAGTCTGAAGTATATAAGAAAATCTTGTGCACTGAGATATACAGTCGTAAGCTTTTCTTTAACCTTCCGTCAGGTATTGCTAATTGGAGGGGGAGATGGTGGAATTCTGAAAGAAATATCTCGCCATGCCTCGGTCGATCAGATTGATATATGTGAACTCGACAAAATGGTAATTGATGTAAGTGAACAATCTCATTGACTCTAACACCATATTCTATTTAGCTCCATTTGGTAGTTCTTTTTTTTTTTTTTGAAGTTTATATCCTGAAACAATCAAAGTTTATTTAAATTCAACAAAAAGAAAGGCTAAAAAACAATACTAGCTGCATGTGATTACAATCTGAGAATGATGGATCTGAAAGTGCATACATATTGTTTCAGGCTTACAAACAATTCTTTCCTGAAATCGCAATTGGGTACCAGGATCCACGAGTTAATCTGCATATAGGGAACGGTACAGTACCAGTTGACGCTTCCATTTTTATCCATTCTTTAAGCTAAAAGAAAATGAACTAGTTATAAAACTTTGGTTTAGTGATACTAAATAGTTTTAAATTCCGGAGTTAAGAGGTTGCGAGTTCCAATTCCTCAAAGCATAAATAAAATGTGCTCTAATCCTACAGTTCTAACGAATGGAACAAATTCACCTTCTCTCTCATTAAACATGCAGGAGTTGAATTCCTAAAGAATGTCCCTCAAGCCACATATGACGCTATTATATTAGACGCATTCCAGTGCATGGGTATTTCTTTTCCTCTTATTCTCCCTTTAT
Organism: Omphalea diandra; assembly: GCA_949677035.1. Lineage (NCBI taxonomy): Eukaryota > Viridiplantae > Streptophyta > Magnoliopsida > Malpighiales > Euphorbiaceae > Omphalea > Omphalea diandra. Next base: position 26,830 of record CATIWR010657531.1, on the reverse strand, counting down.
CAGAGTAGTACTGTTACGATCACCACTAATAAAAATCTCATTGAAAAAAAAAATCCATTACAGGGCCACAAGAAGAAGAAGTAGCTAATAAATGCTTCCTACAGTCAGTAGTAAGGGCTCTTCGACCAGGAGGGGTCATGTCTTGCCCAGCAGACAGCTTGTGGCATGAAAATTTTTCACTTGCAGATTACATGGCAAGATGCCGCAAGACATTCAAAGGTTCGGTTAGCTATGCCTGGTGCACAACTCCTGCATATACCAGGCATGAGCTAAACTTCTTTCAAGTTTCTTATTGTCAGGTGCGGTTATCATTTCAGGAGTTGATTAATAATCAGTAAGGTTTTGTTACAGTGGGATGATAGGTTTCATGCTTTGCTCCACCAAGGGGCCACCGGTTGACTTCAAACACCCAGTAAATCCACTGAATCCTGAGAATTACGGGGTTGCACAAGGACCTCCCCTTTTTTACAACTCAGAGGTATTTCCTTCTTAACCCCGGCATGTTCTGAAAATGTTAGTGTTTCGGTCGTTCTGATATTGGGTTGCCAATGCAGATCCATACAGCTGCATTCTGCCTGCCATCTTTTGCAAAGAAGATCTTCGGTTCCAGGATCTGATACAAACAAGCGTAGAGAGATTCAGCCATTCTTAGTTTCCTTGTTTTCGCTTGTCATAAGGTAGTTACAAAATTCCATTAACAAGAAAATAATCAACCATAGCAAAGTTTCTTTTCTTGTTTCTCTTTTCTTCATAGCTATGTTTGCGACAAGAAGCCGATGAATAACTATCAATTCCGAGCATTGAATAGTTCATTACATTCTGATGACAATTTGTTCTGATAGTATGAATATAGAGATTTTATAGCTCTACATAAAATAAAATAAAATAAAAAAAACAAACAAACAAACAAAAAAAAAAACAAAAAAGAAGATGACGACCATCAATGCATAGGCCTTGACTGCTATATTGTGTTGCTCCATCACAAAACAACTAAATCAGATGGCTCATAAATGTTGTTTTTTTAATGGTGCAACAAGAGAAAAGTCATGGGAAATAGAATATTTACACCTTAAATGAATTTCACAAGTTCATGATAGTTGCATATGAAGAATGTCGAATGAATCTTAAAACCAATAGAAGAATCAACAATAACAACAATTCTTAAGCGCTTCCACAATTGAATTCAAAATAGTAAAACAGAAGTCTTGAACAATTTCCCATATACAGATCACTTCACACGTGAAATAAGAGGAATAACATAGTACATGCTTAAAAGAAAAAAAATAATAACAATATTAAACAGAGACGAATTCCAGCAGACAAGGAAACTCAAAACTGTGTATGGAAGATTATTGTGGAAATTGAATAGGAATTACCGAATTGAATTTTCTCCCATCTTACCAATATGATTCTGCTTAAAGTGGGAGTAATTCTGTCTCGTGATCTTTTGGATTCATTAACATGATATACACACAATGAGGGAGGAAGAAGTAAGTGGCTAAAAAGACAAGTACTCCAAGATCAGCCTCTTCACCGACTGCTGGCCTGCGAGGATCTAACCAGTATATCTGGCTTAGACACCATAAGCAGTTGAGATTTGCTATGATAAGAATTAGTTTCAATGATTGGTATGATTGTTTTCTAGTGGACTTAAAAGATTTAACCCTGCATGCCAAAAGATTTGAGCAATATACAACATATTAAGGACCACTCCTATTAATGAAATAAAAGTAAATATGATTGTGCATGATAGGTTCCAAAAATGTAGACCTCTTAATGTAAATAAAGCCACCAAATGAGCAGATGCATAAGAAGCCAACGACAATAACAGCATTTGGATTGACAGGTGCTCGATTCTTCCACCAACCAATGCTCAATGTCCAGGTATACATTGATGAACGTCCATTTTCCTGTACGTTTTGATGGCAAGATATGCCTCAAAAACTACAGTGTAAACAATTAAAAAAATAGATGGTATAGCACCAAAAGACAAACAAAGGTGGGGGCAACGGGAGAAAGAAGATTCCAATCATATAAGTCAAAACTAGGCCCTCCAAAGATTCAATGGCTACTTATATTGGCATTATCTCAACTATTTACTAGAGAAGAAGATCATAAAATTATTTTTCTCGATTATCCTATCTCAGAGCAAACCAAGTTCTTCTCCAGACAACAGAATTTGATGAAAAAGAAGTCTCACGAAAGTCTTAAGATTATTGAAGTTTCTGAGTCAATAATAAACTTAACTTTTAATGAATTGTAAGTTGCACATAAACATTACATTCAGGTGTAAGCACCAAACTGAAATTCTTATATTTCTGGAGTCCGGACTGAGGATCTGTACCCAACCATTTTACATGCCTCTATATCAATTTGAAATGGATAAATGGATCAAGCTTGCACTATGAAATTTTTCATAGGTGTCAATTTTTGTTTCTGAGAATATTAGAAATGGATGCCAAGCATGTTCATTCCAAGAAGTCATGTCTGCAAAGAATTCCAACTTTGCTCACAAAACATTTTGTCACAGCTAGTCATGTACAAACAAATGGCACATGTATTGGTGATAAATTACTAATGAAACACATTGTACTTCCGGGGAAAAGATACCTGAGATTATACTTCAAAACTTTTCTTTCTCCATTAGAATATTTGTACTTTTCTTATCCTCTCTCCCTAATCACACCTCCACCTTTAAGTACTCTAATCTTTTCCATAAACATTTCTAAACCCAGTATATGGACCTGCCACCCTATCCCTTTGGCATGGAAATCAGAAATAAGCAAACAGAAATAATTGCTCATATTGTGTCTAATAGGGCATAAATCTAAATGCTCTTTTCTCTCCTTATTGGCATACCGAAATTATACTTCACTCGCCAGATGGAAAAAAATCATTGTACTTCACTCTCCAGCAGGAAAAAATCATTGTACTTCACTCTCCAGCTGGAAAAAATCATCACCCTGTGTCTTGCTAAATGCCTGTCATCATAATCCATTTGCAATGCTTGCATAACCTTTAAAAGGCCATTAGAACATGCTCAACATCTAGTAAATATGTGGAATTGGAACCTTAAATATCAAAATTCTTTTATAGATTATAGAGCATTTTTATGCTCAAATTGTTCCTAAAGGCATGGGCATACGATATACATAGAAATCTATACTCGTCTCCCAAAACTATAGAGGAAAACAGTAAACCTATCAAAATTTATTTCTATCATTGCACACAATGTACAGAGATTCTGAGTTTTGCAAATCTTGGCGGGCATAGCATGTAAATATCTGAACTTTTACCTCAAACAAGTGATCTAGGAAAAAGTGTGATAAACACCCAGCAGACACCAACAAGAAGCATTGCCTCCTCAAAAGGGGCACCTGCAAAGTCAGATAGCAAAAAGATGAAAAACGCTTATTAAATACAAGTTGACTATTATTATCCAACACCATGGACCAAAATCCCAATAGAACTCCTACAACCAAGAAACACAAGCAATGTTATCAACAACTAAAATCACCCTGTATCATGTTATTTCAGTTGCAAGTAAGAACCAAAAGCCCACATCAGCAAATTTAGAAATAAAAGGTTAAGCCAGACAAAGTAACAAAGTCACAGCTAAATTAATCCCAATAAAAACTCAACTTCAATCCCAATAGAACTAGTATACAAGTAGCGTTATTAACAACTAAAAGTAGGCTGTATTGCATTATGCTGTTAAAGCTGCAAGTAAGAACCAAAACCCATATCACGAAATTTAGAGACAAAAGGCCAAACAACCAAAGAAAGTAAGAAGAAAACTAAACTTTAAGAGCCAATCTAACAATATCACAGAAACCAAGACACTAAATCAACAATCAACAGCCTAAAAAAAAAAAATTTGCAAATCAAGAATCCAAAATGTGCAGACTAACCGCAGAGACAGAACCAAGAATCCAAAATGTGCAGTCTAACCGCAGAGACAGAATCAAGAATCCTGCTTTGAAGCATCTTGGAAACCCACGAGTGAAAAAATGCAAAAGGGAAGGCCCAGAATTAGGATGTAACAAAAGGGGTCATGGACATAGCTAGCCAGCTCGGAGGCCCAATGTTGTGATGAGGAACCCATGTTGGAACCCAGCCACTGGGCGAAAGACCCAATATCTGAAACAAAGAACGCCTTGATAATGTAGGTTAGGGCTGAACCGGCCGTCAGTCAAGCTGGTCAGGGCGATACCAGACCCCATCGCGTACATCAGGTGAGGTCCCGGCCCTGGTATTGTCGTTTCATTCAGTTGTCCTACTTCGCGTCTGCCGTTTCTACAACATGTCTGTAATAGTGATTTTTTATGGCGTCCGTATCAAGACTAGCGTGCTCGCAGAGAATATTATAGAAAAATAAAAGGCCTCTTAGACGGCCCACATCACATGATGCGCCATTTTTTTACGCCTTTCTCGTCCTCCAGGATCGTTTAACGACTAGACGTTCCATCATTGCACTAAAACGGTAAATACACATAAACAAAAACGACACCATTTTCTTCAATTGAATATTCTCTAGGGTTTTATACTCTAGTTTCCATACTAGCTCCTTCTCGTCTCTACTCTTAAAAATGGATACCTCACCGTTACAATCTCCGTCGCCGTCAACACCTCCATGTTGGAGCAACATATTAAAGAAACATGCGCCAGCGCCGGTGCAGCGCAATCAAAACGCGGCGGCGGCGACCGATAAAGTGCTAGTGGAGCGATGCAAGTCGACGAAGGGTATATCGATAGCAGTAATAGACGCAAACGCGGTGATCCAGGGTGGAGAAAAACTCCATAACATGGCCGACAAGTTCATAACTGTTCCCGAAGTTCTCGCTGAGATTCGCGACCCTGTCTCTCGCCATCGTCTCTCCTTCGTCCCTTTCACCGTCGACTCCATGGACCCCAGCCCCGAATCCCTCAGTAAAGGTACAAACTTTTGTTCCCTTTATGTGCTATAGTTAATTGAATTAAGCAGAATTTGGGATTTTAGACCTGATTGTCCATTGGTAATTATTAATTTCCTGTTGATTAGGGCTTTAATTGTTTGATATTAGGTATTTGGTTGGTTAATTTGGTGAAATTTTACATGATATGTGGCAGTTATCAAGTTTGCAAGGGCAACTGGTGACTTACAGACTCTATCAGATGTTGACCTTAAACTTATTGCTTTGACTTATACGTTGGAGGCGCAGATATATGGGATTAAACATGTTAGGGATGCTCCACCTCCTATTCATACGGTTAAAGTGAGGAGGCTGCCTGAGAAGGACATGCCTGGATGGGGTTCGAATGTTCGTAATTCGGAGGAGTGGGAAGCATTGGAACACGAAGCTGGGGATGGATCAAATAATGATTCGAGGATTCTTCCATTAAAAGAAATGAACTTGAATGTTGTTGCTACAGACGATCGGTCTGAAGATGGTTCAGTTGTAAACGGGAGTGAAGCACTGTTTGAGAATAGTGGTGATGGTGAGTATGGTTTGAGGAAGCATAGGAGGTATCCGCTGAAGAAAAAGGAGATAAGCATTGAAGGGAAGAAGATGGTTGCAGACGGAGTCGACGCATCTCAGGGAGAATTTGATGATAATGCTGGTGATTGGATGCCTGCTGTCAGTCGAAGCACTCATAGAAGATATCTGAGGAGGAAAGCTCGGCGTGAATATTACGAGACAATATCTGATAAAGATAGCCAGCAGGATGTGGAGAAGATTATGGATGATGATAATGTCAATGAAACTGCTATCTTGGAGCCACTTTTGGATCAAAGTTCTGAAATAGTAGATTCTGTGAATGGTATTTCTGACAAGGGTGAGATGAAGAATGGTGATGAAGATCTCACTTCAATTTTAAAACAAATGAGGCTGGAAGAAGATTCATTGAAGGTCCTTCAAGAAGCGAAAGAAGAGAAGGATACTTCGGCAGGGCTTGAGTTTGCCGATTCTGTGGTGATGGAAGCTTCTTCTGACAAAAATGAAAATGATGCTCTTGAAGCTGGTGGAGTTGATATTGCCAATGAAGAACTAGACCACTTGGAGGACTCAAGCCAGACCAATGAAACTATTGTCACGTCACATGTGGATGATGATGTTAGTGAAAGTAGCTGGATGCTTAGATCCTTATCAGAGTCCAGTGTAGCTTGTGTAACTGGTGATTTCGCAATGCAGAATGTACTTCTGCAAATGGGATTACGACTCTTGGCACCTGGAGGACAGCAGATCCGTCAGCTTCACAGGTATAAATTTGATGCTTAAGCTTATGTCAGTGAGAGTATCAGGCTTCATAATTTCAATTATTTTTAAGGAATAATTTTGAAAGGTTTCGATTTTTCCTTAAGTAAATTGTTATGACAAGAAATTTTGCTGTGTAAATACATAAATATTTTCTCATATGAGAAGTGTAAAAATTATAATGAGTTAGCGAGGCTGTAACATAAATGCCATGCATTCCAGAGTAGGTGATCATAGTTCCTTTGCTTATTTTTGAGATGCTTGTATTTCCAGGTGGATATTGAAATGCCATGCGTGCTATATGGTGACTGGTGAAATTGGGAGAATTTTCTGTCCTAAGTGTGGAAATGGTGGTACTTTAAGGAAGGTAGCTGTTACAGTTGGCGAGAATGGAATCATTTTGGCTGACCGTCGGCCAAGGATCAATCTGCGTGGTACAAAAGTAAGAGTACTCCTAACTAAAAAATATGGGAAGAAGGAACTATAAGTGAATAGCAGGAATTTCTACTGTTCTTTGTACATCTTGGTTTTCAATTTACTTGATAAGGTTCATTCGTAGACTTGTCTGTAGCACAGTCATCCTGAAATTATTTGCTTATTGCACATGCTCTATGGTTATGCAACCGGAGGTTTTATTCTTTAGACCATGTTATGGAATTGATACGAGATGATAGATTTTAATTGAGATGCTTCTGAATGAATTTGATATGAGGAGATGTGTTCCTGTTGATTTGTTGTGTGAGGCATTGAAAGCCAATCTGCTTGAGATGGCTTCTACTATGTATTCATTTTTCTGTTTCCTGTGTGTGCCTAGACATATACATGGATGTGAATACTTTCATGCCTTCTGCTGTTCTTTTTCCCTGCTTTCTGCACTCTTCCACCCCCCCACCCCCTTTCTCTTTCCTAGGAAAGCTTTTCTCAGCACATATATACTGACATTTTATTTTATTCAGTTTTCCTTGCCCTTACCGCAAGGTGGAAGAGATGCCATTACTAAGAACCTTATTCTGCGTGAAGATCAACTCCCACAACAATTTCTTTACCCCAAGACAAAGAAGAAAACAAATAAACAGGTTAGCCACCTTTTTTTTTTTTTTTTTTGGTTATAATTATTTTGATCTGCTGCTGCTTTAGTAAATCTGTTTGCACGTTTTTCTTTTAATAAATGGATAAAGAATTGTGTTCATATAACCTGATGCTGATATATTTGAAATACAATTCTAGGGAGATGACTTCTTTGCTCCAGACTACATCTTCAGCCACCATACTGATAAAAGGGCTGCTTTCCAGCCACCAATACGGAAGGCATTAGCAGTTTTTAGTGGAAAGAGGAATCCCAATGACAATCACTATTCCCGTCCGAAGCACTGATGGAAGTTTTGCTTCTTTTTTTAATTTTGTTTACTTTTTCCATTTTTATGAATTGGGAAATTTTAGTCAAAAGTGATTTATCATATCTATTGCTCGCGATAGCAAATTCATTATACATTGCACTTACTGTTTATTTCTAGTTCAGTTTTGGTGTGTTTTCGTGGTTTCAAGTTCTCACTTTTATAATGCAAACTAATGCAGGGGAATTCCTACATTTTATCCTAAAGAAATTTGATTGCTTCTGTTCTATTTCTTCCCCTATACTTTTTATGTTCGGTTTGATTGAAAGATAATTTCTCAGTAAAGTGAAGCAGGTTATGGTATTTGGTTGCCATTGTGATTGATCATAGATTAGTGAATTTAGGACATGTTTGATTCAGAATTGTAATGAAAAAAAAAAAAGGCAAATATTTGTTTTTCTATGCTGTTAGATTCGATATAGACTCAAAATCTAATATCGAATTAATTTCAAATTTGTATTTGATATAATATAATATTAAATCCTCTATTTTTTATTAATATATAACTAAAGTAATTAAATAATTATAGTGATTAGTGGAAAATTTTTTTGTAGTATCTTATAAATCAGTCGCAAAATTTCTTACAAATAACAATCAAATGGAAAAAAAAATTAAATATTCAAATGAGAAAAACTGAATTTACAGGTCAGCATAAAAAATGTTCATAAACTTTTCTTTTTTACAGTACTAGATCCTCTAGTGCATAACATGAGAGCTGTGAAAATTATAAACTGTTGTCCTTCGAACCCTTAAGTGATAAAAATTGATTTTTTTTTTTTTTTATCACCCAAGAGGTCATGATATAATCAGCTTTCATCAGAGAACCAAAAAAAAAAAAAAAACCAAAAAACATCAGTTAATTCTTCGCTGAAAGTGCGATTGAAATTCAACAGAATTCTGCCTATGCAGTTGCAAGAACATGAGCAAGTCCCTAGGATATTCATTTTCTAAGCAAATGCAAGCCTTTACAACGTATTCAAGATCAGGTCCATACATATGGGAGGCGCATGCAGCTTTGAAAGTTAGGTGCTGCATATCACCTGCCTCAATTTCTGATTGGAGCTGGCTCTTGCTGAAGTGACGTACCAACCAGCAACAGCAGCAAATCCTCCAAGCTTTTCCTGATTCACCATGTATAAGGAATTTATACAGAAGCGATCCTCTTCATATCCAGAAACTTTAAGAAAGCATAAAGCAAACTCTGTCCATGTGTTGTATTCCACAAAGACAGCATCCAAATGCAAGGTTATCATTTCCAAAAGGGATTCAGGCTATAATTCCCATCTTGATGCAGGTTATGCCTTGCCAATGACTCGCTACATGTATGATCATTCTTTAAGATGTCCTCTGAACATGTTGAGAGTACAACAGTGTTATTAGGATCTGATAGCGTTCATACTGCTGAACGCCCTAAGAAAGGACACTTGTTCCTTACACGTTTGACATGTGCCTCTTAGAAAGACGGATCACGAAAGGTAGCCCTATGGAACCGAATAGGTGAAGAACCAAATGTAGTTATATCATTCAGAACTTTCGCAAGGATAAATAGGGGTAATGTTTGAATTAGGAAGTTATACCGCCCAAATTTTTTTGGATATTTTAGAGTAGTAAAGACAAAACTAATGGATACTATTCTTAGCGCTACTTAAGAAGAATTCTGCAGAAGCAAGGGTATAAATAATCATCTCCCCTTCACTTTCAAAATACATTTTTGTTAGGGTTTTCACTATTGCTTACTTTCATTCTCAAGCTCTCGTATTTGCTTAAGCTCTCAACTTTCACTAACTTATGTATCAAAGTGATTGTGAGAAACATAGTACCCTGTAGCTCTCATTTTGGTAGGTTGTTCACCCCTTTAAAGATCAAAAGACCATCAGGATAAATGCATTCAAAGAGATGAGCTCTCAATCTAATAGGAAGAGCTACATTTGGATTACCACAAAATTTTCCAAATTAATTTAAGCATCAAAGTGACTGTACAAGCCCCTTGAGCTCACATTTGTTCACCTTTAGTCAGCTGTTCACCCCTTTAAAGATCAAAAGACCATCAGATCAATGCATTCCAAGAGATGAGCTCTCAATCCAATAGGAATAGCTGCATTTGGATGACCACAAAATTTTTCAAGTTCATGGAGGGCCTCTTGATCTTTGCTTCCGATTAGCAATAATTGTATCAAGGGAAGCAAGGCTACCATTACTGGGGGTGTTGCGGAAACAACTTCCCTTAAATACTTTATTGGATTGCCATATTCATCATCTTGAATCACCCTTTCTAACTCCCAATTCTTAGTTTGTAGGGGCAACAACCATGAATCCAAGCACTTAAGGGCAAATAAATTGGGGACAAAATGCATATGACCGCTAATAGATGCCTCATTTTCATCATTATTGACATAAAAACCATGTGGCCTAATGTTGTATATTATTTCTCTGTACATTGACGTCAATCTCCACAGGCACCACTTCTTTGTGAAAGTCATTATCATCCTACACTGGCATTTTTTTATCATTCAATGTTTCCGAATTATATTGTAAGGAAAATTGAGCTTCCAAGCGTTGGCCAAGCAGGTTGGACCGATGGTGAAAGGAGGCCTTGCCCAGGCAGTTACGAGCAGCTATGTTGGATAGGTGTCTAAGGCTTGGACATGCAGTTATCATTGCTCGGAATTGGACACCCGAGATTAGCCTACCAGTTGGGGTTGCCAACTGCCCTTGCAATTTAATTCTGCCATGTAAACTTGTAAATAACTGCTCCTTGTAATTGCCTCTGCCCCATTTAAAACCAACACATGTGCATGGGATAATCTGTATGAGGAGTCGCTTTGCATTTCTCTATTATTACTTGGTGTAATAAAGAGTTGGGAAGCATTTCCTGTAATTTCTGTGTGCCTTGGACGAATTTACTTGATTCCCATACTGGTTGCTTGCACAACTGCTGATAGGCAGAATTCAAACCTCCATTATTGCTTGACAGGATTTGAGTGTTGAGCCACGGGGACTTGGCTGCATCACAGGCAGGCTTTTTGGTTCTCTGTGCCTACTGAATTTCGCGCCAGTGACACAAGGATCTATGGAGAGATAATGCATGCCTGATCCAAATTCATGATAATAATCTTGAAACTTGGGAATATAATAGATCCAATTTTCATGTCACTAATGGTCAGAATGCTATAAGTTGGAGGTATTCTAAGAATGGTACAGTTTCTGTCAAGTCTTCTTGGTACATATTGAAACTTTCTTTTCCTAAAGTTCATTAGTGGGATGTAATCTAGAATAATTCTTGTGTTTTTGGGCATATTTTTATCACTGGGCTAGATATTAAAAAAAAAAAAGATATAAATTAAGAGTAGATGATGTAGCTAAGGTATTATGTAAGACTCAATATGTGTGCTCTGTCCAGTATTTATTTTTTCACTGCCATGTGAGTAAGAATATTTGAAGGAAATGCCTTAATGACTATACTATTAGTAGAAGTGTTTTTGGGTGGTAAATAGAATTACGATGGTTCAGCTGCAAAACAAAATAAAGTGAAAAAATGTTTTAGTGCTGCTGAGTTATTGTCATTTGGGCAGAATGTGATTTGATCATATTTCAAAATGACCAAGTTTGTAAAGCAAGGATTGTTAGACATATTAAATCTGCTGTTATAATGAAGATGAGAAATATAATTCATCAGTCTGTGAAATATAGTTTTCTCAATGTAAATTGGCAACAATTATGTTGTTTGATGTTTTCTCAGTACTTGTACAGATGCTTTTGTTCTTTAATCTCTCTCTTTTTGGTGTGCTTGACCCCCTCCCCTCCCGGGAAAAAAAAAATATAGGAAAAAGGGCAAAGATATGAGGCCCACAAAGCCCAATCACAATCTGGTGATGGAAAATAATGGGTACCAATTGGATAATAATCCATCAACTCAAAAATCACTTGATATTTGATTGATTCTTTGCTTCAGCAAGCAAATGGGTTGTCTGCTGTGCTGCTTCTCCTAATCCTAAATGCATGAACACTCTTTTCAATATTTATAATTTAATTGATTTATTCCATATTTTAATTTTAATTTTTCTATAATTATCTATTATATTTAATTCTTTATAATAAAATTACATTTTTGTAATATTATATTTTAATTTTTTTTGAAAATAATATTGTATATTAATTGTTACAATAGATAATTTCTAAAACATTAAAATTAAAAGACATAATACAAATATATAACTCATACTAACATTAATCTTATAAAGATGATTTCTTTTAATATGTTATCCAAAAATAATTAATACAAATAGCAATGAAAATCATGCCTTTAAAATCTAAATATATAAGAAAGAGGATAAGCATAGAACATTCCATATTTGTGTTTGATGAAAATGAAATATTTCAAACGATAGATATGAAATGGATGACGTGGGACCCACAAAATAAAAAATAAAATAAATACTGACCCTACTAATTTATATATTTCGTTTTCAATGGATAAGGACCGGAGACCCAACCCCGACTCAACTACACCCTGCCATGGAACACGGCTACCGGAATTTTTCTTTTTTTTTTAAATAAAAAACACGGCTACTGGATAACGCAAGCGGGTCCCATCTTTCTTTGCAATCATAGTGTTGTTACGAAAATACTTATTTATAAACCTAAAAAAACAAGGCGTTATTCTGTTTAATATTTTTATTTAAATTTATACAACATTTTGAATTAATTCTTAATAATTCCTTAATTTTAAAATCATTTTCATTATTAGTTAATTTACAAAAATAAAAATTTATTAATATCTCTAATATTCATAAAACTGATTTTCAAATATAAAAATATTTTTATTAAAAATTTAAATGATGCATCTATAAATTTTCTACATTCATAATATATAAAAATTAATATAACTCAACAAAGAGAATTTTAAAAATTTTTTATTCACTTTGAGAAATTAAATATATAATGAATCAAACATAGATTGCAATATTCAAAATCTATAAAATATTTTAAATATGCTGCAATATTTACTGTTTATATACATATTTATATATATATTGCTATCTAAAATACATAATAAATTGATTATTATCCTTTTCTAAATACAAATACATTATTAATATTTTTATTTAATTGAGATGAATTTATTCAATTATATATATATATATATATATATATATATATATATATATATATATATATATCTAATATAAATAAGTATATTCCATATTACTATATATTTGTTCAAAGCTTTTTTTTTCCCCTTTTGTTTACTTATTCACATTCAGAATTCCACATTTGTAGGGGTGAACATTTAGTCGATTTCATCTATTTAATTAATTTTTATTAAAATTAAATTGAGCAATACAAATTTTTAAAATTAAATAAATCAAATTGAATCAATATAAATTATGTACTTACAAATCGAATTGAATTCATAAATTTTTTTATTTGATTGAGTTTGATTCTATTTAGTGAAAATTGCATATATTTAAGGTTAATTTGGTTTTAATTTTTATAATTTTATTTGATTTTTAATAAAATTGGGCTTATTTGATTCTTTATATAAAACCATATTGAAAACTAAAAATTATAATTTAAATTAAATTAAATCAAATTACATAAAAAATTAAATTAAATGAATCAAATAATATCAATTCAATTGATTTATTTGATTTCAATCTGATTATGCTCATGCTATACATTTGTTTCATAAAAAAAATTATTCTACCTTCATTGTATTTTGAACATTTTCATGTAGTACTTGAAGTTTTTGTTATGAACTCTTATATTTAACTTTTATTTTGTTAGGGACATTATTTTTTACCAAAGCAAACTCTCTAATATATTATTGAATTAATAGTTTGATAGTTAAATATATGTCCTATACTATAAAAAAAATGATTCAAATTCTGATAGCACTCATTTTTTTAATATTTTTAATATATATATATATATATATATATATATATATTACAAATATAATGTCATATTTGATTGTCTATTTAATTATTATCATATAGAATTTAATTTAATGTTATTACATATCGTATTACAATTCCCCATGAATAATTTTTTTTAATTTAAGTAAAATATATATTACTTGGTAACTTAACAATAAGAGGACTAAAATTTATTTACAATGGATAGTAATTAATATTAAAACGTAAATGTACACTCCAAAATTATTAAACTTAAAAGGATCAATGAAAATACAATATGATGCATAAGGTAATATAAAGGTTTTTATGAGATTATGATCATATAAATAAAAGGAAATGTTAAATAAACAAAAATATTTATATAAAATAAATGAAAATACATTTTTACTTACAAAATATAATTATTAAAAAAAGCTTGAAAAGCATATACCTCTTCTAAATTATTGACTCAAATTTGATTTTTATTTGTATTGTAACGGTTGGGGGAAAAAGGTTAAAAGTGCAATCAACTACAAAATTTGAATTCTTGTTTCGTTGGTATTTGAGATAGGTAAAGTTCAAAACTCAAAAAGTCAATATTTTTGGCTAAGGTGTGGTGTGGGAATGGGAATCCATAAACCACCTCCGCCTCCGCAATCCAACGCAGCAAAGATTGTCTTCCCATTTGTGGGGCAGCGTGCGAAGCACATGCATGGTCTCATCGTCGTTTTGACGATGATGACGTGTTCTTTTTCTATTGCACCAACTATATCCACAGCAATGCAAAGGCATGTGGAACGACACCGTAGTAGCAGTTGATAAGTCCCACAAAGCTTTTTTGGGGGGAGGGGCCTAGTGAGCTCTTGCCTTTCAAGACAACGAAAGTGGGCCCACGTCTCTTCGTCCAATCTCGGGGAGCATGAAAGGTCCGTACGAGAGATCGCGGGAACAGAAGAAGCGGATAAGATGACGAAAATGGAAAGAGACTCTCCCTCTCCCTACATTTTATCCGCATCGTACTCCGCAATTCCAGGAACGCCCTTCAACCCATCATTTTGCCATTTCTACTTTTTGTAATATATATTTTATTAGATTTTAAGAGTGCATTATTTGTATTGTTCAGATGCATAAGTCTCTGAATGTTGATGTACAAATCAAATTCAATCAATATAAAAATATATTTATATAATCACTTTATATATCAATTAATAATATAATTTTTTATACTTTGTAATGATTAAAAAAAAAAAGGGGTTAGACAAAAAAGGTTAATTTGGTAAATGGAAGTGGAACGGGCGTAATAATAAAAACTGAAGCATTAATTATCTAATAAAACTACTAAAAAAAAAAAAAAAAGTGAGGAAAGAAGCGGTAATGGCGCGGTCGAGCAGCCGCGCGACTTGTCGGCCTTCTCTGTCGGTGACGAAATAAATATTGTGCATTAAAGTGGGTGTCGTTTCAGCCCCTCCGCCTCCCCAGCTGTTAATTTTTAATCATTATAAATTTACAGCTTGATCTTCTTCACCATCATAATTTCTGTGTTTCCATCCATTCCATGTTTTATTTTATTGGTATCATATCCTAGAAAACGGCTTCTACTACTCTCTCACACCTTTCGTCACGCGCACACAGTTTTATAACTTTAAAATTAGTATTTGCAGCGTTTTGTATTAGGTCCCTTCTCGCAATGGTGGAAAGCTTAACCATGAATTTTAAAAGTTAGGTTAAGTGGTTCCAAAATTTTATTATTATTATTATTATTATTATTATTTTACTTATGTTTGATTTTTAGAGTAAATTTGCATTCATTTCATAATACGGGTGCATTTTAAAATCACTTTAAAAAATATTTGGCATCATTTAGATTAAAAAAGTTTAAATGATAGATTTCACAAAATTTATGGATTGGAGTTAAATTAATCATTTGATAAACCAAAAAATTATCACAATTTATAGATTTTGTAAAATCTATTATTCTAAAAAATATTTCATGTTGAGAGTCTTCACTTTCTCACTTAGGAGTGAAAAAATTTAAAATTCATCATTTTTAATAAATGATGAATTTTTATATTTCAAAATTATGCCTAACAATTTATAGATTTTATATTCAAATAAAACAGTGAAATTTTCAAACCTATTGATTTTAATATCCATGAAGTTTAAATCCATTGATTTTTATTAAATCCATGAATTTTTAAATTCCCTCAATTTAGTTTTAATTGACGTATAAATTGACTTGAAAAATTCCTTAACTCTCTATATTTAAATGATAAAATATTATAAATTTTATCACAATATACTACTTTATATTTTATTTCTAAAGTTACGTTATAAAATTCTTGTGTTTTTATATTATCAAATTAAATAATAATTTCATCATATTTTAACTATTTTTCTGAGTCAAATAACGGTAAAATACTAAAATTTTTATGGATTTTATCATAATACACTGTTTTACCTCTTATTTTTAAATATATTTCTAAAACTTATGCATTTTGACATTGTTAAACTAAATAGTTATTTTATTAGATTTTAGTAGTTAAATTAATTTCAAAGTCCTCAAAATTAATTGTGCTAAAATAAATAATTTTTAAAATATAGTTTTTTAAAAAATATGAACATATAGTGGATTATGATAAAATCTAAGGAGATTTTAGTAATTTACCTTCTTTGAATAATTAAAAAATAAATAAAATCTGAAAGTAACTACTTAGTTCAATGACGTCAAAATAAAAAAAAAATTACAGTATATGTTTGAAAAATAAAAAATAAAGTAATATATTATGACAAAACTCAAAGAGTTTTTAGTAATTTATCCTCTAAAGAAATCCTAAATAAAGAAGTAAAATATTACAATAGTATATTGTTCAAGTCTATCTTATAAGAAATTATACATTACATGTGGAGCAATCCCTTTTCCTCTTTTTGAAGAAAAGGATTGATCCCATTTTGTTGCTTTGTTCACGTAAATTCCTAACCTATTTGTTTATTTAGTGAACACAAAAAAACTATATATCAAAAATTGTTTTTATATTTGTTCTATTTATCTTGCATTCGAATGGTGTGTCTATATTGATTTTATTTTATTTATGTATTGATTTTACCTAAAACAATATAAAGGAGTGTACGATTCAAAATCTTAATTAATGAAAAAAAATTAAAAACCTTTCAAACTCAACACAATGGATGATTATTTTGAGTACATCCATCTAATATAGTAATAACTATTAGCTTCATTCAAAAGATAATATGACATTATGACAAAATTAAAAATTATAATTTAAAATAATCATATGCTAATCCCTTAATCTAATAGATAATATGATATTACCTACCCAATGAAATATAATAATTTGAATCTTACTAGTGATAATTCTATCCAAATCCAAAAGAAGACAAAGTAATACTCTACAATGCAAACAAAATGGTCATACTCATCCCATTGCTTCGATTTCACATTTAAATGATGAGGCATAGTTTATAGTTTTCCATCTCAAAAATACCTAACTTAGTGTAAAGAAAGAGATAATGGATTTGACACATTCACCATAAACAAACCAATCAAATGTTATAAATAATGTCATGGTGATAACAATGGCGTTAATATTGTCCATTATACTTTGGGTATTTATTTTGTTAAAGAAAAGTAAAAGGTGTTGGTCCATGAGCAGATTTTTCCCATTCTTGGTTTTGGAAGCAGTCTATGTTTATCCACATGTACGTCAAGAGTTGATTTTAAGTATGGGGGGGCATGGTCAATATATGCTAGTATTATTATTATTATTTGACTTACAAAATAATAAAATATGGACTCACCATAATATTGAAGGATAATGTTTTTATTGAACAGCGTACAGTTACTTTTTAGGACTAAGTTTGGTACCTCGCTTCATTCGCGATCACAATTTCTACGTTATGCCACACGTCAGGACTGAATTTTACGTGCATTGACATGATCGCCAATTTGCAAAAAAAAAGAGAAAACATTGGGAGATAAATATATTGAACAAAAAAAGTTCGAAATTTTATTTTTTTCTAATAAAAGAAAAGAAGATATGAGGGTTGAATATCGTTAATGGAACATTTCTTTTAATTAAAATTTTGAAATTTAATTTAAATCTATAAATTTTATAAAATTTTTTAATTCAAACAAGGTGTAATGGAAGTTTTTAATTATTTACTATTTTAACTCATGATATCATTATTTTATATATTTTTCATTTTAATATATAAATTTATATTTATTTTTACATAATTTTATAATTTTTTTTGTAATTTTGATGAGTTTTTAATTTTTCATGAAAGTGTAATTATTTAAATATAAAGGTCATTATTATCTTTTTACATAATTGATTTATAAGATTATTAAGGCGGTCCATTTTATTTTTTATAATGATTTAACTAGACTCATTTAAAAATAAAAATATCAAATTATAGTAAGCACATTTTTCCATTATTATACAATATTTAACATTTTATCAACATAATTATGTTTATATAAAAAATTTATAACTTTTCAAATTAAATTTAACATACTTGGTGTTAATATAATTTATTATGAATTGATGTTTTTTATTTTTTATATATATTAATAATTTTATATTTGATATTTCATTAATAACATTTTTTTTTTCATTTCAAATTTGGTATAATGGTTAGTGTTTTGATTTCCGACGGACACCAAATAAAACCCATTCATAGGAATACTTTCCTAATTCAGCATGTAGTATTACCACTACGTTATCAATTTTGCAATCCTTTTATTCAGTAGATACCATTTTTCAAAAATTTTCAACAGCATCGATAAAATTTAAATATTAAATGTTAATTTCTCAAAAAAATTAAATTTTAATTAAGACTAATCACAAAATGACATTTAGTGTTAATGCATTAATGCAAACGAAATCATTTTTATTATTTATTAATTATTATGAGTTTATAATATATTAAGTGAATGTATGTAAAATTTTTGTTATAAAATATCTATAAAGTTATTTGAAATAATAATTTATTAAGAATTTTTATTATTTTTAAAAATTTTTAAAGAGAAATGTGTAATGTTTCATGGGCTAAAAAATGTTAATAATTTATTTAGTTATTTTAATTTTAATTTATGACGATATAGATTTATATTTTGAAAAGAATATATATCAAAATAAGGAAAAGGAAAGGGGCAGTTGGGTAATAAGATGACGGAAGAGCGGGCATTGATGGAAGACGAGGGGTGGAGAATATAACGTAAGACCAACCACAGTTACAACTCACGCTGTCTCTTTCCCTCTCTAAAATCAAAGTATATATAGCAATATTTTATTATATAATATATATATATATATATATTTTACTTTTATTATTATTATGATTATTTATACGTCTTTAGTTTATCCATTAATTACCATTTCAGCTTTCCTCTGTTGAATCAACGAGACTGATACGCATTCACTTTTTATATTTTATTTTACTTTCAAGTTTACTCCTTTTTTTTTTGGATATAATACTATATTTCTTGAAATTTATCTGCTTATATACATATATATTTTTATTGATAAGTTGGCTTTGTAAACAAGTCCGTTTCAAAACCATAAATAAAACTCTCAAAATCCCACCGGTTTCGAACCTAACACATAGCCTCTGCCCTGCCCCTCTCATCATCTAATCTTCATTTTATCCAATCTTTATTATTATTATTATTATCATATCTTTATATTCTAATATAAAATCCACTCCTTACAGATACTAACATTCTTTGTTTCTTTCTTTGCCGATATTTACCTTCTTTCTTGTAAGTGCTGTGCATATTATCTGTTTCTGTTTTTGTTTTTCTTTTTTCTTTTGTTGCATTTTCTTGAGGTTTGTTTCGTTTAGGGGAAAAGGAGCAAATGGGTTCTTGGGATTGGATGTTTTCTGGGTTTTTCTTGGCATTTACTGTTGCTTCTTGCCAACCAAATAGAGATTGTTCTTGTTTTCATTGACTTCTCTTGTGATTTTATTGGCAGAATGCTCAGCAGATAGTTGGAAAGAAGCTCTCATTGTTACATCAGTTTCAATCTTTCAGGTAATCTTTTGGCTCTTTTGAATCTTGGATTAGATACTTATGATTGTGAATGGAAATTGTAGGATCTAAAAGGCTTGGATATGATTGTGGACTTTCATTTCTCTCTTTTTTCCCTCTAAATTTAACAGTCATTCTTTATCATCTTTCTTTGTCTTTGTCTAATAGGCACTTTCTTTTCTTTTATGTTCAATGAACTCACTTGTCCTATAAGAAACTCCAATTGTTTTGTTCTTCCAAATCTCTCTCTCTCTGTTTCCCCTTTTACTGTACATGTCGCACCTTCAGATTACTTTTAAGTTCTTTAGCTCTTAAAAAAAGCTTAAATAGCTGATAAGACATGAGGGATGGTTGAAATTGTATCCAGCCCATTATTTCTGATAGATTTCTTTTAATGCCTGTTTCTGGATTAAAATCCTTTTCCAAGGAAGGAAAAGTTGATAAGATAAGAAAAAATTATACATAAACAGAGAGTGTGTGGGTGTGTGTGTGTTAGTTTGGTTGTGGTCCTTTCTGGCAAATCAATTTTAGCTACTACAGAAATAGCCCAGCTGTAGAATCTGAAAATTAAAGTACCATACAACATGCCCATAAATGTGGCCAAAAGAATTTTATTCCTCCTTTCCTTCTTTATTTTACTAATTTAAGAATTCAGCAATTATTAATTTATGACTAAGAAGGATATACCTATTGAATAGCTGTGTGGATTCTTATCTTTTGCATTATTGAAAATTTTTCTTCCTTATATCTAACGTCTGACTATTCAATAGAATGCATAATGATGAGGTTGTGATGTTCTAAGTAGGTATGTTATCATGCCAAACAAACGGATATTTTGATATTTATAGAAAATCTTGACAAAAAGATAAAATTTATTGAAATTAATTTTTGTTTATGCATCAAATATTTTCTGTGCTTTTTTATTCTCTCCTGCTTTTTCATCATCTGAGTTGTGAGGATTTCAATGAAAAGGTGATAAGGATGAAATCCATCGCTGCCAAATCTACCTTATCAAAATGTAATCGTTGGCCATAACTATAATTGGAAGACAGATCACGTAATTTATTGTTTTTGCTGGAACCTAATAAATACAAAGGCTTGTGTAAGAAGGTTACTGTGCATTTATATTCTTTGTGAATTAGCAGAATGTTTCTAGTTTTGAATCATCCAGCTTTATAAAGTCGAATTCGACCATTACTTTTAGGTTAAATGAACTCTTTTCATGTTTGCGTGATCCTAGGAGCAATAAAATTCGATAGAGAAAAATTTGTTGCCTGATTTGAGCTAATGAAACTCGGTATGTATATGAATCATTTGATCATGTTCACTTTTTTCCTTAAATTCTTTATTTATATTGTATAATGTTATTTTTCTTCCGTTATGAACTGATTTTGTTGTCGGAAAAGTCAAATAGCTATGACATTCGGATTGGGAATAGATGTCCAATGCCTAGTTGGCTTCGTTTAAACCAGTCCCTTCTTGTTGAATGTCATAGTTATGTGGTTGTTTTGTAAGATTAAGAATTTGATGGTCCTGAGATATTTAAAGTCTCATATTGCTGGTGTCTGTACTTAATGGAAAATTATAAACACATTTTCTTTTCTTTTCAACTATGTATTGCTCATGACTATATCTATGAGACATTAGTAACAGCAGGGCCTGTCTTGCTTCTTATCTTACTGACTCTGAACCTTATGTAACCTTGCTTGGTAACTTCATATGGTTTGATTGTGCTCTCAAAACATGTGAAATTCCATGTATATCTTAATCATAAATTAGAAGCCCTTATCTGCACAGAGGAAGAAGCATATATATTATCCTAGCTCAAGAGTTGGCAAATTTTCATCTGATTGTAGTTAAAGCTGTTTGCTCTTCATGTCTGCAGGTATTTGAATCTCTAATTTTTGTATTATCACTTTAGCATCTTGTTCCGGAGGAAGGCAAGGCATTGATCCTGTTATCTGTGCAGCTAAACAAACATCAGGAAACATTCAAATTAAATCTGGCAACGATGCTGTCTAGATCTTGCTTAAATTTGTTGGACTTAGCATCTGGAGACATGATGAATTTCCCTCAAACTCCTAGATCTCTTCCCAAGGTGATGACTGTACCAGGAATTTTTTGTGAAACAGATGGTGATGGAAGCAATGATGGAGAGACAGATGCTCCATCATCTGAATGCCGCAAGAAGATAATTATAGTGGCAAACTTTCTTCCTCTACATGCTCAAAAGGATTTAAAATCAAGTAAATGGTCGTTCAGTTTTGATGAGGATGCACTTTTGTTGCAAATGAAGGATGGATTATCAGTCGATAAAGAGGTTGTTTATGTAGGATCTCTAAACGTTGATGTTGATGCAAGTGAACAAGAAGAAGTTTCCCAGAAACTGCTGGAGGAATTTAACTGTGTGCCCACATTTCTTCCACCTGATCTTCACAAAAAATTTTACCATGGTTTCTGCAAGCACCATTTATGGCCTGTTTTCCATTACATGCTGCCTATGTGCCCCGATCATGGTGATCGCTTTGACAAGTTGCTGTGGCAGGCTTATGTCTCTGCTAACAAAATTTTTGCAGATAAGGTGATGGAAGTGATTAATCCTGAAGATGATTACGTTTGGGTTCATGACTATCACCTAATGATTTTTCCTACTTTCTTGAGGAAGCGTTTCTATCGAGTTAAGCTTGGCTTCTTCCTTCACAGCCCATTCCCTTCATCAGAAATTTATCGAACTCTGCGAGTTAGAGATGAAATTCTGAAAGCACTGCTGAATGCAGATTTAATTGGTTTTCATACATTTGATTATGCTCGCCACTTTTTGTCCTGCTGTAGCCGAATGCTGGGACTAGACTATGAATCAAAACGTGGTCATATTGGACTTGATTACTTTGGCCGCACAGTATACATCAAAATTTTGCCTGTGGGGGTTCATATGGGCCGACTTGAATCTGCTCTCAATCATCCCTCTTCTTCCATCAAGGTCAAAGAAATCCAACAACAGTTTAAGGGGAAAAAGATCGTTCTTGGAGTTGATGACATGGACATTTTCAAGGGCATTAGTCTGAAATTGTTAGCCATGGAACAGCTTTTGCAGCAGAATCCCAACTTGCGGGGAAAGGTTGTCATGGTTCAAATTGTTAATCCTGCAAGGAGCTCTGGGAAAGATGTACAAGAAGCCAAAAGGGAGACATATTTGACCACTAGAAGGATAAACAGTTTTTATGGTTTTCCAGGCTACGAACCAGTGATCCTGATTGACCGTCCCGTACCTTTTTATGAGAAAACAGCATATTATGCATTGGCTGAATGTTGCATTGTGAATGCAGTAAGGGATGGAATGAACCTGATCCCATACAAGTACATTGTTTGTAGGCAGGGGACTTCTAAAATGGATGAAGCTCTGGGAGTTGCTTCTGGATTGCCTCGTGCAAGTACACTTGTTGTTTCAGAGTTTATTGGTTGCTCACCGTCTCTGAGTGGTGCAATAAGAGTAAACCCATGGGATGTTGAGGCTGTAGCAGATGCATTAAGTCTGGCACTAACCATGCCTGAGGTAGAGAAGCAATTGAGGCATGAGAAACACTATCGATATATTAGCTCTCATGATGTGGCTTATTGGGCTCGAAGTTTTGTACAGGACTTGGAGCACGCATGCAAAGATCATTACAGTAAACGTTGCTGGGCTATTGGTTTTGGTCTGAACTTTAGAATTTTGTCACTATCACCTAGCTTCAGGAAGCTTTCCAATGAACATATAGTCTCTGCTTACAAGAGGACATATAGGAGGGCAATATTTTTGGATTATGATGGCACAGTGATGCCTCAAAATTCCATTGTTAAAACCCCAAGTCCTGAAGTCATATCTGTCCTGAACAATCTTTGCAATGACCCTAAGAACACTGTGTTTATAGTAAGTGGCAGGGGAAAAGATTCTCTGAGCGATTGGTTTGCTGAATGTGATAATCTAGGCATAGCAGCTGAGCATGGATACTTCATGAGGTAAGTTATTTGGAATTGTACATCAAATATCTAGGGCAAAATACATATTTTGCCCCTAAATTTTTCACGTTTATATTAATAAACTCCTGAACTATTATTTGTGTACATTGAGCCCTGAGACTTTCATTTTTTTTACGTCTTTAATAATATAAAAATAAAAGTTTAAGGGTTTGATGTATACAAATAACAGCTCAGACTTATTAATGTAAACCCAAAAGAGGTCAATATATATATATATATATATATATATTTGTTTAATTATTATTATCATCATCATAGTTTAACAACTTGTTTAATTATCATTACTCTAGTTTTGAATTAATCAACTTTAATCATCATTTGTTATCACCATCATCATCATCATTATTATTAGGCAAAAATATATAGTTTAGCTCTTAACTATTATTCATATATACTGAGCCGTTAACTATAAAAAAGCACTCAATGACATAAAAAATAAATGTCTAGGAGCTCAATTTATATAAATAATAATTCAACAGCTTATATATTAACATAAACACAAAAAATTTAGGAGCTAAAATATGCATTTTTGCCAATATCTAGATTTCAAATTTTATCAATGAGATGATATAGATTCCTGCTTGGTTGAAATTCTACTCTCTTAATGATGAATTATTCTGTATTTATTGGAGGATGCACTGCAGTAAATGGAATTTCTGCTTTTCATAATTTTGAACATGTTTTATCAGTTCCTTCCGTTATTAAGGTTAGCATTTTTCTTCTTGTAGGTGGAATAGGATGTCCAATTGGGAAACCAGCTCCGTTGTGGCAGATTTTGATTGGAAAAGAATTGCAGAACCTGTGATAAAATTATATACAGAAGCAACTGATGGTTCCTATATAGAGACCAAGGAAAGTGCCTTGGTATGGCATCATCAAGATGCTGATCCAGATTTTGGATCTTGCCAGGGCAAGGAATTGTTGGATCATCTTGAAAGTGTCCTTGCAAATGAGCCAGTAGTTGTCAAGAGGGGCCAGCATATTGTCGAAGTAAAGCCACAGGTATACATGCTTTTTGTCTGCAGCTGTTCTGTTTAATTGGATTTCCCGTGGTCGAAGGTCTAGTATGATGATGACCTATTGATGTGCAGGGTGTAACTAAGGGGCTTGTAGCAGAGAAAGTTCTTTCTGCGATGATCGCTAATGGGAAACCCCCAGAGTTTGTGATGTGCATTGGGGATGATAGATCTGATGAAGACATGTTTGAAAGCATATCAAGCACCGCTTCCAGTTTTTCATTTCCTTCGGCGACAGAGATCTTTGCATGCACTGTTGGGCAAAAACCAAGCAAAGCTAGGTACTACCTGGATGATACTGTTGATGTACTGGCTTTGCTTCAAGGATTAGCTATTGCTACAAGTTTAAAGTCCAGATATAGCACAGAACTACGAGTTTCTTTTGATAACGCAGTTTGAAAGCAAGACAAATGCGTACATCCTTGTGCACTGATGATGCAAGGTGAAGAAGTAGAATCGGACGCATGGAGAAAGAATGCATGTTGAATGATACAACGTATAAGGTTTCTCATGACAATAGTTGATATTAACTTATTCATCCCGCGCTGCGGCCCAGCACCGTTGCCGCCTTCTGGTTCATTTTACAGGAGATCGACTGGCATGCCCTTTTATTATTATTTTGTTTGCTTTTTCCTTGATCTCTAGATTGCAGGAGGATGAGGGGCTGGTGTATGTATGTTTAGGTGTTGGTCGTGCAGTTCACAGATTTAGATGCCATACTGATAAGGAGACATTTTTTTTTTTGTATACATGAAATGGTTTTTTGGCTCATACATCAAAGTCATTCTTTTCACTATGGAAGTCCATCCCCTCAATTTGAGTTTGTCATTAACAGGTGATTATGTCATTTTTTACCCCATCAACTTGCAAACGTAAAAATTTGTGGTTTAGTAGCAAGAGAAACAAATGTTTGGGGAATTCTATTTACAAACTCTAATACTCTCTTTATACTCACCATGAAATTTGATAAATTAAATTATTTATACATTTTTTACCCTTATTATTTATGTATAATCTCATTATATCTAAATTCACATTTTCTTTTTGCAAGTTATTATTTGTAGCCCTATTTTTTTTTAATTAACACTTTTTTAAATCTTATTATACATTCGTTGTTGAATAGGATCACAAAAAATGGTTGTTCATCGTAGTGAAGAATTTATTGTTGTTCCTCATCAACCTTCTAGATATGGTTGTTCTATGACCTATATGGTTGAATTTTCAATTTTGAAATTTATCTTAGATTAATGAGAATTGAGTATTTTTCGATTATGTTAATCTTATATATATATATATATATATATGCGCTTCTAGCACAATTCTCATTTTACTTTTTTTTTTCTTTTGCTTAATTGTTTTGTTTAATGAAATTTTATTTTATTTTGGATTTAAAATAGTTGTAGAGTGTTCTTAATTTTATTCAAAGTTAAAGATTAAAGCTATCTAATAAAAAGTATTTATCTTGGATTGATAACTTATTTTGATATAAAGTATTTAGGATTTATGATGAAAGTGAAATATGAGATTTTTAAGGCAAAAAAAGGGGTTGTATAATTGAAAAGAAGTAAAAATTTTTTACGATTGAAAAAAAAAAGATTGCAAAAATTGAATGGGTAGAAAAAGAACAGAGATGGTTGTAAAAAAAAAATTTTAAATAAAAAATTATTATAAAAAAAAGAGAGTGTAAAGAGAAAAATGGTGATTGTAAATAGGATTTATGTTTTCATGCAAACTCGTGGGTTCAATCCCTTGTTAAGGTGTTCAGTGAGGCTAAACCTATTTCTAAATGGTTAGGCTTTGTCAGGCCCTGGCCCAAAGTTTTCTAAATGGTTAGGCTCTTTGAGTAGATTTAGCAATAAAAATCAATCCGCTGTGTGGTGTGAAAACGCAATCTCTGTAGTGTATTATGGGCTGCCCATCTGGTCGTCCAACAAAGAATCCAACTTTTAAGTCGAAGGATTTTTATTTTATCTTGACTGCAAGCAGTGGAAGCAAAACCGGTGAAAAGAGAAAACTTTTTGCTTAGTGTTTAAGAAAAATTGGAGAAATGGCTTCTCGTCACTTCACTATCCTCTTGATCACTTTCTCGCTTTCTCAGGTACCTTTGTCTTTCCGTTCGCAATCAAATTTATAGCTAAAATCGTGCGTTTTTCTTGATGTGTATATGATTGGAATTCGTGCAGGTTTGTGCTGCTAACGAGTCGCGCGATTACCA
>CATIWR010657517.1:0-27355 GCA_949677035.1 Omphalea diandra | reverse complement strand
TTGATGATATTTGATTATAGATTATGCCATGAGAATTTGATTATTGTTTTTATTCACTGAGTCGCGACTCACCAAATCGCAATTATTTTTTAGATACTGAAGCATAGACTTTGGACATTTTGGTGCATAAAGTCTTGCATAAAGACACATGGAACATAGGTCGTCGGCTGAATTCTAACTCTCTCTCCTTGGGTCATGTACATATATTTGATAGAAACTAGTTATGGTCACTGGTCCTGACATTAGTTAACACATGTGTACATTAAATACATATGGGATTATATGCATGATGAATAAACCTTAATGTGTATGCATTTCTGAACGTGAAATGCCATGAGTTGCAACTGAAGACGATAGTTATAGTTGGTGGTATCAAAGGATTCAAACACACGCGGGGCAGACGTACAAATCCCGGTGTGTATGACATCGCGGGGTCGACGAGCAAATCCCAGATGTTGAGTGCTCTGATAGGTACCAGTTGTAGCCACATTGTGACGTTATAATTTGTGTTGTCAAAGCTAATTTACAAATGAGAGTAATGGATATCACAATTATTGGTTTGACTAATGATTTTAGATGTTACAGTTTTGGTATCAGAGAGGGCTCAAGCATACGCGGGGCAGGCGTGCAAATCCCGGTGTGTATGACATCGCGGGGCCGATGGACAAATCCCAGATGTTGAGTGCTCTAATAGGTATCAATTGTAGCATTACAGATTATAGACATGAATAGTATGAGTTATGTAAATGAATAAAGTTATTACAGTTATTGGTATCAGAGCAATATGAGTTCTGTAATATGAATATGGCCGTTACACCTTATACTTTATGTCTCTAGGCTCACATAAAACCTCACTCAAGTGTTTTAGACAAGCTCATACTTTAACCTATTACGAGAGTTTTGGAAGCTTGGCTAACTTGTAACCCAATTACAATGGTGTTTAATGAATACACCAAACAACCAAAAACTCACAATCAAAGAATAAGAAGATGTGAAGCAAATTTATAGGAGTTTGGTTACAATAAATGAAATTATCTTATATTCATGTTTGTTTGGTAGTGTATTTATAGGCAACAACCACCAAAAAGATGTTACTCACAAACTGTGCCTAAATTTGTAAGGTTAAACTAGGCAAATTTTGAATTAAATGCTTGTCAGACTGAAATCACAGTTGTGACTGGCATTTCATGGTCGCGACTTTCCAATTTACACTTGAAAGCCCGAAATCATAGCAGAGAATCCCATTTTGTGTCTAAGGTCTAGTATATGTGTCCTTCTCCCATTGGTCATCCAAGAAATATAGTTGTTGTGTTTGACTAACCAACCAATAGTTGCGATCGCTATTGATATCCTTCTTGAATGTGAAAGAGACCGTAAATTCTTCTGTTTGTTAAGAAGAAAATACTTTCTTAGGTCGCGATCACGATAAGTGCTTCACTCTCATGAATTTTTATATCCCAATGGTTGCCTTGGAAACTTGGCGTGATCTGTTTGCAGACCTGGTTCCCACCTTTCAGCTATTAAATTTATGGTCGTGACTTAGGATGCAAACACCAGCGTGAATCTCTTTGTGAGTCATTCGAGTTTCCTCGACTAAATCGTGACTATAAATTCCTCTACAAATTCTTCTAGCTTAACTCCATCCATCCTTGTTGCAAGGTCACGATCGCAAATTAGAGGATCCTGACCACAAATTTGGATATCTTACTCAAAGTTGGAGATTTAGACTTTCATTCAACTGCTAATGAAAATGTAACTTAGAAACTATAAAAATAATACTTAAACATGACATTAGTACTAATTAATCTTCATTGTCAAGATCAAAAGAGGCCTATGACTTAGTTTTGATCAACCTAGTCCAACACATATGTATTATTGACTTGCCTCATGTGTTGGGCTTTGTAGAACAAACATAATAAAAAAATAAAAATTTTAATGTGCAAAGCCCACTAAGGATTCATGCAATTCGATTAAATAAAAAAAAAAAAAGAATGTGAAAACCTAACCAATTTCAAATTAGAGGTGGTAAGATTGTTGGAAGATCAAAAGGGGGTTTACACCAGTAATACTTAACCTTGAGCTTAACTTAGACCAATAAGCCTTCTAGATTTATCCTTTAGATCTTAATGCCTAAGATATAGGCAACTTTAACTAAGTATTTCACTAAAAAACATTTCCCTAACCACAATTTAACATTTTGTAGGGTAAAGATACCATTTCGAATAAGTAATATGTCATCTACATATAGCACAAGGAAAACTATTACGTTCCTACTAATCTTCTTATAAGCACAAGGCTTATCTTCATTTTTTTATGAAACCATACTCTTTAAAATGCTTTATCAAAATGAAGAGATCATACTCTTTGAATGCTATATCAAAATGAAGAATCCAACTTCAAAAAGCTTGATTTAATCTATAAATGGATCTTTGAAGCTTGCAAACCTTTCCAAAATTCTTAAGACTAACAATACCTTTTGGCTATGTCATATACACATCATTAAGAAGATTTTCATTAAGAAATGCCATTTTGACATTGATTTACCATATCTCATAATCATAGTATGTAGCTATTTCAAAGAGAATTTGAATGGATTGAAGCATAGCAACTGGTGAAAAGGTTTCATCATTGTTTATAACATGTGTTTGCCTATAACCTTTTGTAACCAGTCTTGCTTTATAGGTATGCACATTGCCATCCATGTCTATTTTCTTTTTGAAAATCCATTTGTACCTAATAGTTTTTAAACCATTAAGTGGATTAATCAAAGCCCATACTTAATTATCATACATGGATTGGATTTTAGAACTCATAACATGTAGCCATTTCTCTGATTTTAGACTATCCATAGCCTCTTAATAGGATGTGGGCTCACTTTGGTCTACAAGCATCATTTTATTTCTATTAGTTGAAAGAAATCCATATCTATTACATTAATGATGTGTTCTTATAGACCTTTTTGAAGCTCGTACTACTTGCAAAATCAACAACTACTTATGAATCGTATTGAGATCCCATAGATGGTTCAATGTTATCTTATGGTTCTCGAATTTATTTGAGATGAACATTACTCCCGCTAATTCTTTTAGAAATAATCTTTCTTTCTAAAAAGACATCATTCTAAGCAATAAATACTTTTTTTTTTCAAAACTATTGTAGAAGTAAGATCCTTTAGTTTCTTTAGGATATCTTTAGGATATCCTATAAAATGGCATTTGTATGATTTGGGTGCCAATTTATCTAAAATTTGATACTTCACATAATGTGAGCACTAAATTCTGGACCTTGGGATGCAAGCATAATGATGAACATCACTATAATTATTACTTAAAATGTAAAAGGAGTTGCTAAAGAAAGAAGAGTAAGGGCCTATAAAACATTAGATTGAGTCATAAAGCTAAGCCTAAGCCCACAAAGCCAAGAGCCCAAAGTTGTCCATCCTTGATTTATGGGTTGTACAACCTACTAAGCTTGGTTGCACAATTAAAACTTAAACCCTAATATATAAAACATTATAGAATCAAGCCCCCTTTAAACCCTAAAGTTATATAACCAAGTAAGGAGGTTGTACAACCAACACTTTAGTTATACAACCATCTAACAAATTGTAATTCTAGAACTTTCAAGCTCTTCTCTATGATTGGATGTGAACTCCATACAACTAAAACCATTCTAGGCTACAGTGCACCTTCCTTCTCCTATAAATGCCATACTATTTAATAATGAGGGGAGAATTAGATAACCGTAAGGAAACTCTCTTAAAATCTTATCACAAACAGTCTATTACTTAGACAACTCAAATCCTACTCCATCAACACTCAATTCCAAGGTAAAACAAGGTCTCTAATCTTACATTCCTAAGCATTTCATAGCATTTTAGAGGATTAAGTCAAGTTTGTAGGCCTTTAAGTGCAAAGAAACAATTAGAAGCATCCCAAGGATCCCCTTATCTATCTCATTTATTCCTTCTTTCTTATTTTTCTTTTTTCCTTTAAAACCCTAGTTTTGGTAGGCTATATAGACTTCATGTAGTCTATACAAAACATAAGTTGGTCTGTATAGCCCACTTTTGACTAAGGAGTATTTTACAAATGTCATCTTCTCCCATTCAAATTTTATCACTTTTAGGGCTTCTTTAATGATCCTTAGAGGTTCCATTGTTAGAATAAGGGTAGGTCTCATGAGCAATGATCCATATTCACCCAAGTAAGGGAATGATGACCAAGTTTAAAATCCTTTTTCATAATTTTTCATGTTTTAAGACTTTACCTTGGCTTACCTTATTTATCATTAGTCATTTAAGGTTCTATTTTGACTTTAGTTTTGCCATGATCAGGCAAGGAACTTATCATTCCTATAACCTTGAGATCTTTATTATGGTTGTTGATGTTCTAATTACATCTTTGAACTTATGATTACATATATGTCTTTAGCCTTGTGTTCATCTTTTTGTTTAATGGTATACTAA
Source organism: Omphalea diandra (assembly GCA_949677035.1). Classification (NCBI taxonomy): domain Eukaryota; kingdom Viridiplantae; phylum Streptophyta; class Magnoliopsida; order Malpighiales; family Euphorbiaceae; genus Omphalea; species Omphalea diandra. The sequence goes on along the minus strand of CATIWR010657517.1, from coordinate 22,887 downwards.
CCCTTCATTAGTTAGATGTGGCTATGGATGCTAGGCTTGTTGTAACAATAAGGAGAAGGGTTTAACAATCCCAACATCCCTTTCTTCATGACTTTGCCTTAGGCCATTAATAGTCTATAAGATGGCCCTATATTTCATGTTTATGGTTCCTCGTGTTACGTGACTCATGTTTATAGTTGTTTATTCCTTTTATATTATCATATGGTCCATGTGATGTTAGGATGTTCCTAATAATGGACTTAGAAATATGTTAGGGTTCCTGAACTTTGAGACATGGTGAGATGCTATGTAAACCTTGTTTGTTTGCCTTGATGCTTTTTATGTGTTTTCATGATTACTAACTTGTGTGTTTCTCTTTGGGTGTAGGTGTTCATCTTACATTGACCATTAATGATGGTCTTGATGACTATTGCCTAGCTTATTTATGAGTGGATAATAATGTGCATGTTGTCCCTTATGCCATGATGCATGACCCCCACTCCCTTTTGAGATGTATGTTATGGCTGGTGATATGCATGTTCCTTCATATGCTATCATGCATGATCCCCATTCCCTTTTGACACTGATTGTAATGATACTTTTTTTTTTGTTAAATTGGATTGCATTAGGAACAAGTTTAGGGATGCTAACCAGACTAATTGATAGCATGGTTAAAATGGTAAAAAGTGAACCAACGATACCCAAAGGCTAAATCCCAATATCCGGGGGATTTAGAGGTGCCTAACCTCTTCCCTCAGTTGTATGCTATTTTCAAACTCGATTTCTGATGGGGTGAAGTAAATTGGGCCTTTTAAATGACTTAATTAGGTTTAGATTTCTCTTTGGCCCGATTCTTCTCTTGACCAAAGTCTGATGGTGACTCATCTTTTAAGGATGGTACTAAAGTATCATCCCGTATTAGTCCCCATTGACCACCAAATTAGAAAACAAGCTTTAAACTTGAGTAAGGCCTCTGGGATCCATCGTTGATCCAATTGTGTGTGCACCTTTTAGGGTTCTTACCAATGTAAAACCCTTGTCCTCTAAACCCCCTATTAATTGATAAAAGGATGAAGTCATAAGTAAGATTTCACTTATTTGAGTGAAAACTTGAGGACACTCATAATGGTGACTCCACAGTGTATATTCAAAATTGACTTTGCATTCAATCTTTGATTCACTTTTACTAATTTAACTTTATTGTTGATTGATCTATTGCATTTATGTAGCCTCTACACTATACTAGATGCACTAGGACTACCCCTAAAAAAACTTTTGGTTCTCTAAACTTGAGACTTAAGCTCCATTTAAGCTAGGGCATTGTGAGGAGGATTCAACACTCACAAGCTAAGTACTTTTAAGCATATCAAATGGGGGATTACGACAACCATCCTTTATGCTTGTGGGATCTATCCACTACAACAACTAAAGCCACCATTTAGGTGCAAGTAAGAGCCAACAGCACCATGGAATATGACACATCCATTATTTGTATTTCTTCTCTAAGGAAGGGTTTAAGTCCTTAAAGGACACAATATGGCATTCCTCTAATGTAAATATAATGTTACCTCACTCCTCTTGATGTAACTATTCCTATTAGGTAAATTTCATGTATACTTTACCCCATTATATAAAGAATTTTCATCCCTTATGAAAATGTTCATATATATCCCTCTTTCCTTGTTAAAGGTAATTTTCATTTCTTATACATTTTTCTTCTCCAAACAAAGTGAACAATTTTTTCTTATAATGATGTTATCCTATTTGTATATGTTCTTTTAGGATTTAAACTTATGAGGTGGCTGTGTATATTCTCTACCTCTTATTGGTAAGAGAATGAGACCCCTCCTAAGAAAGAGCCTTTAGACTTGGTGTGTGGGAAGATAAGATTAGAAGGATCTTTTGCAAATAATGTGTGCATATCATTCATATATACATTTGTTACTCATACATGCATATTGCAACCAACGCAGCTCCATCTATACCCTCGTGGAAAAGAAAGGGCAATTGGCTTGCTAGAAAAAGTAAGTTGCACACTTGATTCAAGGAGTTGAGACACTCATGGAACCTACTATACTCTAGAGATTTTAGAGAAGATTATGTTAGACTTTTGTTGCAAGATGGAAGAGAGGATTATCAAGAAATTAAATAGACATGTTAATGAGATTATGAAGAAAGGAGATGCATCTACTAGTAAGAATGACAAGGGGAAAACACCCATGAAAGCACCTCAACCTGTGGTAATAGATGATGATTTATTTGGAATGAAAGAGTATCATGAGGATAAGATGGCTAAGGAAGCGGGAATTACTACTATCATTCTCCATAAGCTAGTAGAAAGTGAGAAGGAGAGTACTAGGTTTGATGACTTTGCTAAGCAATTAAACAAGATTCAAAAGGCCTTAGGCACTAAAGGTTTAGAGAAGGGAACTGATATTGAGGAATTGCTTGCTCATAAGCTTGAGAAGCTTCTAGCTAATTTTTGTATGCTTAAGTTCTTGAAGTTCATAAGTACTTAGAATGCTAAGAAACTTATTTATTTATATGTGATGGTCATGAAGGCATTTAGGGTGCTAACAAACACTATGTTAGAGCTTTTTGAGCTGTCATTAAAAGGGTTCGCCAAAACTTGGTACTTCAATTAACCAAAGATTGTTAGGGAGGATTGGAAGGAGTTAACAGAGGTTTTTAAGAAGCATTATGCTTATAATTTAAATTTAAAGGCCACTCTACAAGATTTGTATTCTTTAAAGTAGAAAACTAGGGACAACTTCAATGACTATGTAAGAAGGTGGAAGAAGACCACCTTTGAGGCTGCTATGATTGTCAAAGAGGCATTTCATCGCATCAATATTAGAATTAAGGATATGTTGGTGAGGAATTTTGAGGACATTAAGTAAGCTAGTTTGCAAGCTGAAGAGTTAAAGAATGAGTCTGAGAGATAATATGGGGGAAGAATAAGCGCTCCATCACAACCTTAAAGAGAAGGAAACAAAATGGCTAATGTGAACACGTTAAGAGCTTTGAGCTTGTTTACATATTTTGGGATGCCTCTCTCTAAGGCATTTAAGTGGTTATTAAAGAAAGGAGTGTTGAAACCTCTAGCACTAAGAACACCTCTTAACCCACTATTGAAGGGATATGATGCCAATATTATTATGCTTTTCACCAAGGACTAGGCACAATACTAATGACTATTACAAGCTAAGGCATGAGATTTAAGAGCTCATCGATAATAAGACAATTATTCCATTGAGTTCAAGGAGACTAAGCTTAAGGCAAAACCTATCCCAAACTCTTATAATGTCCCACTTCCAAACTAAAGAACATTCATGATAGATTTTAGGATTCTCGAAGAGGTTGTTATGGCCACTTTCGAACAAATACTAACAGATGTTATTTTAGTTTACAATATTAACTTATGGGAGAGTTCAAATAGGGAAACAAAAGAGGTAAAGAGGAAAAGGTTGATCAAGTTATGAAAGAAGAATGATGAAAAGAATAAGGAAGAACAAGTGAATCATGTAACTCAAAGTAGCAAATATTACCTTAATAGAAAGGTCCCTAAAGAACCAAGGGTTGAGAAGAAGGTAGATGAACCCGTGGTAAAGGAAAAAAAGGATGGCAACTTTATTATGAAATGATTAAAGAAAATGCTAGCTTAGATTAATGTGTGGGACTTGCTCATTACCTCTTAATAACATAAAAGGGTTATGATAAAAGCTCTATCAAGCCTGATCATTTCCAAAGAGACCACTTGGAAAGATGCTATTGCTTACATCACTCATAAGGGGAAGATCACCTTTTGTAATGAAGATTGGACATTAGAAGGAAGGGATCACAACCTATCTTTATTCATAAAAGTTGAAGTGAAGGGAAAGTACACTTTATATGTGATGGTTAATGATGGGTTTGGTATTAACACATGTCCTCTTAATTTATTACATAAGTTTAGGTTATAAGAGAAAGACTTAAAGGCATTGAATATCATCATTTAGGCTTTTGATGATAGCAAAAGGCCATCCTCAAATTTATTAAAGGCCATGGTGAAGATAAAAATTATCAAGATAATAATGGAATTCATGATCTTAGATATCTCTATCACTTTCTTACTATTATTAGGAAGGCCATAATATCATCCATTAGAAAGAGTACCATCAATTGTGTATTAAAAAGTCATGATTTCTTATAAGGGTGAGATAACAATAATTTGTGCAGAAGTTAAGGAAATTGTGTTAACGCTAATTGTGGTAGTTTCATATCATAGGGGTTTTTAGGTTACAAGGATGATAGATACATAGAAGCTGGGGAAGTTATGTCAACACTAAGTGTGGTAGTTTCGTATCACAGGGGTTTTCAGGTTGTAGGTGTTATAGATAAGTGGATTGACCTAAAGGTGATAGGAATCATAAAGAACATGAACTTTTTACCAAGTCGAGAGTTAGGGAAGAATTTTACTAGTCTGTCAGAATTTCCAAAAATTGCTACTCATACCCCTAATAGAGGACTTGGATATTGTGGTAAAGGTTCGAAGTTAGAAGTACAAGATTTAGGTGGACCACCATTTGACTTCTTTATTATGGAAGAGAAGTAGTTAAATGTTGAAAAGGAAACTATTGAAAAAGATGAGAAGCTAATAGATGATGGTGTTATAGATATGCTTGAGAGAACCTTCCTTCATATGAGAGTTGGATAAATGGGCTATCAGAATTATCATAATTTTTCAAAGAGGAGGATGAGAAGAAGAAGAGTAAAAAAATAGTAAGCAAGTTATAAGGGCAGAGAATAACTAAGGTTCAGGTCAATATGTAGTTCTGTATTATCCTCAAACTACATAGCTATGGGGTGAAAAAAGAAGCTCATTAACGAAGAGCAAGAGTAGTATGGGCTAGACAACACTTTTAGACCACTTATGAGGATTTCATAAAGGAGAAGTCTAGGATGGTGAGTCAGGATGCACCTTTTGTGGACTTAGAATGGGAATATATAGGACTGTGGAAGTTCATTAAAGGTACATATTATAGTATGAGACTAGCAAATATTAAAAACATGGTTATGAATTCCATTAAGGATATAGAGGAAGGAGAGAAAAGGTCAGGCCTTAGGCATTGAATAGACAGAGTTGGAAGGAATAAATCTCTGAAAGAGTTTCATGAAGATTGAACTAAAGGATAGTCAAATGGAACATAACTTTAAATAGTTGGTAAAAGCTATAGCCGGTGCAAAAGATGTGAGAGAGAGGAACACTAAATAGGGTAATGATCTTAGAGCTACAATTGATGAAAGGAAAGAAGGGAAAGAAAAGAAGTATTAAGCGAATGATATTCTTACCAATCCACCATAGGAAGTTGCTTTTCTTTATACCATTAATGTTCTTGTCTCTAGTCTCCTTAAGGACAATGATGTATTTATTTCTAAGTTTAAGTTAATGAATGATGAGTTTACTTGTGTGATGTGTTTCTTCATGGTAGTGTACATAGCATGTGTCATTTCATGAGCATATGTAATATTAATCTTATGCATACCACTGCATTAATCTTAGCAGATAAGAAAATTCAAAAATCTTGCTCATTGCTAGCTAAGTCATACCAAAAGAGTAGAAAAAGTTGGAATAGTTTAGAAAAAGTTGGAATAGTTTGTTAGGAGGTACTAGAGGGTCTTTGTCTGGACATATGAGAACATACCCGGGTTGATAGGCAGATCATTGAACATAGAATGTCGACTTACCCACTTATGAGATTGGTGAAGCAAAACCTAAAAAGAATGAGTCCTAAATGGGATTAACTGGTTAAAGAAGAAGTGGCGACATAGTTAAGTGCCAAGTTCCTATAAATACTTTATTATCTTGAATGGCTAGCTAACATAGTTCTAATACTAAAAAAGGATGGGAGAGTGAGAATGTGTGTGGATTTCAAGGACCTTAATAAGGCTTACCTGAAGGATGACTTCCCTCTACCTCATAACAATATATTAGTGGTTAGTATGACCATATGTGTTATGTACTCCTTCATGGATGGGTTTTCTAGCTATAGTCAAATCCTTATGGCAATCATAGATAAGGTAAAAATAGCCTTCATCACAAAGTGAGGAACATATTGCTATAACATGATGTCATTCAAGTTGAAGAATGTGGATGCAACATACCAACGTATGGCAGCTATCCTATTACATGACCTAATCCATAAAGAGGTAATGGTGTATGTGGATGATATGTTGGTAAAGTTTGAGACAAGGGAAGGACATTTTGATGCCTTTGAAGAGGGTTAATGAGTATAACCTAAGTTTAAATCCTAAGAAGTGTGTTTGGGGTTACCTCTAGCAAGTTATTAGGATATATGGTGAGAGAGAGAAACATCAAAGTAAATATAGATAAGGTGAAGGCTATTCAGGACAAGCCCGCACCTAAGACATAGAAGGAGGTAAAAGGTTTCTTAGGTTGTTTATAATACATTAGTAGATTCATGGCAAGGCTCACTCTTATTTATGGGTCGATTTTCAAATTGTTGAGAAAAGACTAGCGAGTGAAGTGGAATGAGCAATTCCAAAAGGTTTTTGAAAGGATAAAGGAGAAGTTGATCAGCTGGCTAGTACTAAAACCTCTAAAGCCAAGGAAATTGTTAATTTTATATTTGATAGTAGAATATAACTTTATAGGGGTAATTTAGCTTAGGAGGATGAAATAGGAAACAAACACATTTTACACTATCTTAGTAAGAAACTCTTTCCTTATAAGGAAAGATATAACCAAGTGGAGAAGACCTATTTGGCATTAGTATGGTCCATGAAGAAGTTAAGACATTATTTTTAATCATACCTTATGGAGGTGGTCTTAAAGCTTGATCTAATGAAATACTTACACAATGCCCCTTCCCTGACTGGAAAACTAGTAAAGTGGTTGATGTTGTTGATTGAATTCAATATCAAGTACGTAACTTAAAAAGTGATCAAAAGTTGAGTAGTCATAGAGTACTTGGTACAACAACCTTTAGAAGAAGAGTTTGAATTTCTGCTATTCTAAATAAAGGATTAGGAGCAATTAAACCTTAAGGATGGAGGATGTACTTTGATGAAGTGATGAACAAGAAAGGAATTGGTGTAGAAGTGATTTTGATATTTGTAAAAGGAGGATTTTTCCTCATGGCTAAAAAGCTTGATTTCAAGTGACTAATAACGTGACCGATTATGAAGCTTGTGCACTTAGTCTGGAAATTTTGATGCTGACGAGGGTTAAGACAGCTGAGGTTTTTAGAGGTTCATTATTGGTTATCTCCCAAGTGACAAATGAGTGAGAATTAAAAGAAAAATGGTTGAGCCTGTATTTGGAACATTTGAGAATATTGACTTAAAATCTTTAAAGAATTATATTTCATCATTTAACATGATAGGAGAATGCAATGGTTGATGCACTAGCAACTTTGGTTTTTTTTTTAGATGGGCCAAAGGTAAAACCTATGAATTTGCTAATTACACTTAGGTTTATAACATTATGCAATGTCAATGAAAGAATAATATAAGTGTCAGTGGTGAATCATCCTTAGCATTATGACATACAAAGATATTTAGAGAGTGGTGGGTACTCTGAGGGGGTAAAATAGAATGACAAGCAGGTGATTCAAAAACTAGCATTTCAATTCATAGTCTATGATGGTATGTTATATAAGAGAATGTCAGATGGAATACATTTGAGATACTTGGTAGTAGAAGAAGCGAGCGAAGTTATGAATGAGATATATGCAGAAATTTACAACACTCTCATGAATAGGAAAAATTTGGCAAGGAAAATTTTGAGCATGGATTACTATTGGACCACCATGGAGCAAGATTGCATTCAGATGGCTTCCAAGCTACCAAAAGTATAGATTTATGGTAGCCTCAACCACTTGCCGCCAATTGAGTTGCAAAATCTAATGTCACCCCTAGCCATTTACAACATGGGTGATTAATGTGATAGGGGAAATCAGACTAGCTTCTATAAAGGGGCATAAGTACATTATGGTAGTAGTTGATTATTTCTCGAAATAGGTAGAGGTCGAATCTTTCAGTAAGTTGTGGGTAAAATAGATGGCCTATTTCATCGCAAAAACCCTCATTTATCATTGTGGGGTGCCACATCACATTATTAAGATAATGGAGTCAATTTTTAGGTTGAGGTTAGAGAGATCTTGGAAAAAAATGGAGTAGATCACCATAAGTCGTTGCCTTATAAGCCACAAGCTAATGGAATGGTTGAGGAAGCTAATAAGAATGTCAAGAGCATCCTCGCTAAGATGGTGGAAACTTATAGGGATTGGTCTGAGAAGTTATCTTTTGTATTACGGGGGTACCGAACCACAACCGCTATGTCAATTGGAATGATGCCATACTCCTTTATGTATGGGATAGAGGTAGTATTACTAATCAAAGTGGAAGTAAAGTCTCCATAAGTATTAGTTGAGTCAAAATTCCTGAGTACCATTAGGTGAGAAGCATATTTGAGCAATTGCCTCTTTTAGATGAGAGGAGATTGAAGGCTCTTTGCCATGTCTAGTTGTATTAGGCTAGGATGGCTTCCATATTTAACAAGAGAGTCAAAGTAAGCACCATAAGGGTCAATGACCTAGTGTTAATGCGATTAGACCACAAACTTAAGATCATAGAGAAAAGTTTAAATCGAATTAGGAATGTCCTATATGGTTTGGTAGATCTATTTAAAAGGCATAATAAAGTTGTTAGATATGGACAAAATGAATTTTTTGAACCAGAGAACTTGGACAGGCTAAAGAAATACTTCATATGAGGATGTAAGAAAAGTAAAATTTGCTCGCTAAGTCAAAAACTTATAAGGGCAGCTTAGGCAAAAGTGAGGGTATAACAAAAAAAAAAAAAAAGAAAGAAAAGAGAAAAGTAAAAAAGAAAAATATGCTTACTAAGTCAAAAACTTGTAAGTGCGATTTAGGCAAAAATTAGAGCACTATATATAAAGCAAAAGACGAGTGAGTGTGATTGACCACTGGGGATATTTATCAAGAATGACAAAATGCAAGGGAGAAGCAAAAGAGGCAAAAGTGAAAGGCAAAGTACTAATAAGGCAAAGGCATTGTAAAAGGTGATCACACAATTTAATATGTCATTATTAAAAGTAGTGATCATGCATTCAATTAATGTATAATATGCAAAATATAAATGGTTTTTGTTAAGCTAATATCATAAGGAAATGCATTTGCATAATCAAAGTAAATTCAATCAGACATGTATTCAAACTAGAACTAAATATATAAAAGTTTCTTCCCATAAAGTTTCATTATTCATTAATGCTTTAATAAGATAAGAGGATCTATAAGTATAAAAATTACATAACCAGACCATATGGTCAGCATCATCCTCTAGACTAGGAATCTACATTAGTGAAAAGTTGCAAATATGGCAATTCGCCCATGTAGCCCTAACCTTATATAGGAAATGTTAGGACAATGGACCCTCAATGAAAGAAGGAAGGAAGTCCACTCTATGTTGAGGAGAGTTGAACTAGTGATGTACTTTGGCTAGATTATAAATGGTGCAGAATGCTAAATTTGAAATGATCATGCAATCCCTGTATGTCCTCAGGGTAATTCATGAAAGTCTCCACATGGACAAGTCCAACAAATGCTAGAAGTAGTGATATGAGACATCCACTCAGTCCATTCATAGTTAAGGCTGATAGACCTTGGCAAGCAGTGGTTCAGGTGGTGTTATGGGTAGTAGAGTCTCACGTCTAAGGTGGAAGCAAGTAATAAATGCAATTACTCTTATAGCCATACGTCCATAGTGGTACGATCCCTTAAGCCACCTAAACCTTGTACTCCTTTTTCATCTCTATAGCTTAGAACATGTCAAAGGATAGACGCAAAGGAACAGGCTGTGTGCCCAACCCCTCATGTATTGAAAGATTTCCTGCCCCAAGTACCACTCACATAGGGAGGGTCTTGCTAGCAACTATTGCCCCATATGAGAGGCCTCAGCCTCCGACACTTCTAGTTGTTAAACCCTCTCAGGCCCTCTCCAATCAAGAAGTAGCTATAATAAGAATAAACAACTACTATAAGTATAAAACCAAAGATAACAATTAATGCAATGAATTAATGGTTATCTCTTTTTATAGCACAATGATACTAAGTCTAAGGTAAGGGTGTTCGGAAATACATGCCCGACCTTAACTAAAGGCTCCTCCTATCAAGCAGTGTTCTACCTCAAAAATTGAAGGTAGCAATCCTCAATGATGAATAGGGAATTGCTCCCCCTACAAGAGGTCCAACTCCACGACCCATGCCTATTAACAAAGCACAACATCAACTTAAAGCACTTAAGAAGGGAATGGATATGTGAAATGGAAAGATAAAAAATAGTCTCAATAAAGACATGTCTTACACCTCTCTTGTATGATTGACCCCGAAATTACCAATCTAGTTATTGGTATATGTAGGCTAATGCTATAGACCTTCAGTTGAAGTGGTGGACAAGTCTTAGGTCCTTTAGCATCAACACCAAGCAAATCTCTGCCACATCTGAAGGGGTAGTGAATAAAATCCCTGATAATATGTATAGTAGGAAGCACCTAGCTTATTGATCTACCACCTCCTATGGGTTATCATTAGTAGCTATGAGAGTGCTAGCCTTTATCCTGGACTGCTATAAGGAGAGACTCCCCTTGGTTTAAGGAATGTAACAAACGAGTCGGTGAATAGAGTCCCTCTATAGCATTAGCTCGTACATATTGGAATTAGTGGGGAGGGGGATACTCGAGAAGTGGATCCCAACCAAGTAGGTGAAGTCACTAAAGGGTGATCGTGAACTCCCCGATCAACAACAGATAGAAGGTGTGGCTAGTGTCTATCCAACGCTAAGCCAAGCTTAGATCATCATGGAGTCCACCCACGAGGCCTCCTCTAATGGCATTCAAACAAAGGGCATGAGTTCGATCTCCTTCAAGAGAGTGAGGACCCGAGTGTACAACTCTTGAAACCATGCCCAGGTCAGGGCCATTGTCCTGCCTCCCTTATAGAAGGATACATCACCCTAAAAAGTAAAATAATAGGCCAATAACATTTAGAATAGGAACAAAAAGGGAAAACAAGTAAAGAAAGGATTCAAGCAATAAAAGCTAGGCCTAAATATATAATCCAAAGTCATATAAGATAGCTAGAAGAAAAAAAAATCAGTAACCCAAGGTAAGTAAGTATTTAATTTTTGGATAATAAAATAATATTTTATGTGTATTTAGTGATGTGCAGGTGGTCGAATAATTTGGAAAAATTCAAAAGGCATAGAATAATCGACCCTAGTAATGATGGGAGTATTCGCAAACTATGAGAAAAATTATAAAAAATTAATTCTTTCAGTAAATATTTAATCCTAACAATGGTTTAGCAGTCGTGCACAAAATATCACAAGATTAATGCAACTCAGTCCAACATCAACAAAAAAATTTACAAAAATAAATAAATAATTAATTTACTGTAAGTATGTGCTTCAGCTCCTCACAGGACATTCCACAAATTAATTTGAATAATTTTATTAAGGTTCTTAAGCAAGGTGTAGGCATGCAAATCAAGATAAGAAATTAAGTTGTTGACAATAAAATAAATTCTTTAAAAAGAAAAGATAAGTGTCCTAAAATTATCTCTAAATATTTTTTGAAGTTAACCTAATGTTCACATGCATAAAGTAAGTATTAAGACAGTGCCTAAAGCCTACAATGTCAAGTGGAAAGATAATAAACAAAATAAATATGAAATGAAAAAAAAAAAAGAGGGCTTACCACTCCCGAGGCAGCTCCTACTAGATGACAGTATAGATTGTAAACCATAAGCATGTCACGACATGACTCAAAACCTACAAGGACGATCTTTGGAGTCATCTTCATCAAGGGTTTCACCCTCTAAAAGCCCCATGTAGAATGCAGCTACTTTAGGGTATCATAGACGATATCCTTCTTACTTAAAAACTCCTCTAGGATATCAAACATCTCAATGTCATTGAAGTTGGACATCACGAAAGTACAAGAGCAAATGGAACCTAATAAAGTGAGGTTTAGAGAGCTTTTAGAGAGAACAAGTATAGAGAAGTAAAATTGCATAAATACCAGAGGCCTTATGTAAGAGGTGTAGTATGTAAAGATATTAGTGGTTTATACAAATCACTTTTCCATGTTATAGAAACCAACCCATCAAATTGGCTATACAAATAACTCAATTGTTTGTACAACCCACTACAATTGGCATAATCAAAAAGGAAAAATGAACCTCTTTAAAGGAATTACCAGAATGCCCTAATACCACCAAAGCTTGAAAAAACTAATTCAACTTTTGAACTATAATTAAATTACTAATAATACCCTTTAGTGATAAAATTAAACTCCCCAAAGGTGCCATAACGATTTCTAGAGGAAAATTCACATTCGCAGAACTTTCCACACTTGTAAAAGGCACTGTTCATAGGATTTGGGCCTAAGGCCACTTTTTTTAGTAAGAATGCACCTCTAAGATAGTTAAAATGGTAGTAATGACATGAATTCCTTCTTACAAGGCTAAAAAAAAAACTACAATGGCATGGGAGAACACACTAACATGCTAAAACACATATATGACATAAGACCATCCTTAATGAGGCATCCCTCAGTCAGGATCACCAACTAGAATTGCTAAGACAATCCTTAAAATATTTAAGAACATTAGTAGCTATAGAAGATAACTATGAATGCACAACCAATCCAATACCTAGTAGAGAGTTGTTAGTGATACAAGAACATCTAGTACTTACTATAAAGCTATCGAGATAAGCTCAGTGCTTAAGAAAGAGTTATTGAGACATCCAATACTTGCTAGAGAGCTATTGGTGATAAAGGAACATTTAGTATCTGCTAAAAAGTTATCGCGACAAACCCAATAGCTGCTAAAGTGGTACTGAGATATCTAGTACCTTCTTGAGAATTTTTGAAAGCACCCAAAACACACTAGTACCTGTTAAAAAGCTATCATAATAAACTTTAGTGCTTATTTAAGGAGTTGCTAAAGAAATGTGTCCTTTGGTATCCTTCATAATATTTACACTTATTGTATTATTTGTTTGAGTCTTGTTCAAATAGTCATTTCTTAAATGTGTTTTCCAAGCTCCACAAAATAGAGGGCAAACTATGAGCACTAGATTTTAGGCCTTAGGATGCAAGCCTAATAAAAATCACTAGAATTATTTCCTAAAATGTAAAAGAAGTTGCTAAAGGAAGAAAAACAAGGTCCTATGAAAACTTTAGATTGAGTTTCAAAGCTAAGCTCGAGCTATAAAGCCAAAAGCCTAAAGCTATATAACCTTTATTAATGGTTCATACAACCAACTAAGCTTGGTTGTACGACCAAGCCTTAAACCCTAATCTATGGAACATTTTAAAACCAAGATTTTCTTAAACCTCAAGGTTATATAACTCAGTAAGAAGGTTATATAGCTAACCCTTAGTTGTATATAGCCCTCTAAGAAACCTTAATTATAGAACTTTTAGCATCTTCTCTATGATTAGATGCAAAAACCAAGCAACCAAAACCATTCCAAGCTCTGGTGCTTCATCCTTCTCTTATAAATGCCATAGCATTTGAAGGAAAGGGGAGGCTTGGATAACCCTAAGTAAACTCTACTAAAATTTATTCATAAACACTTCAATACTAAAAAAACTTAATCAACACTCAATTCTAAGGTAGAACATGGTCTTCAATCTTACATCCCTAAGCATTTCATAGAATTTTAAAGGATTAAGTCAAGTTTGTGAGCCTTTGAGGGGAAAGAAACAGTCAGAAGCATCCTAAGGATCCCTTATCCATCTTCTTTCTCCCTTTTATCTTTTTCTTTTTCCTTTGAAAACCCAATTTTAGTAGGCTATATAGATTTCGTGTAGTTTGTAAAAACCACCAAGTAGGTTGTACATACCATAAGTTGGTATATATAACCTATTTTTAATTGAGGTGCAATTTACAAATGTCTTCTTCTCCCATTATGATTTTATCATGATCTCCCATTATGATTTTATCATGATCCTTGAGAGTTTCATTGACAAAATAAGGACGGGTCTTATGACCAAGGATCCCTAGTCACCCAAGTAATGGAATGGTGACCAAATTTAAAGATCCTTTCCATGATTTTTCAAGTTCAATACTTTACTTTGTCTTACCTTATATATTATTGGACATTTAAGGTTCTCTTTTGGCTTACCTTATTTATCATCAAGCAAGAAACTTATCATTCTTATGACCTTGAGAGCTTTATTATGGTTGTTGATGTACTAATTACATCTTTAAACTTGTTATTACATATATGATATTAGCCTTGTGTTCATCTCTTTATTGATTAGTATACTAACCCTTGAATGGTTAGATTTTCCTTTTATGATCTTTGGGAGCAAAAAAGAGAAGGGTTCAACAACCATAGGATTCCTTTCTTCATGACTTTGCCTTAGGCTAATAATATCCTCTAAGATGCCTTTGTATTTTAGGTTTATGTTTTCTCATGTTATGTGACTCATGTTTGTACTTACTTGTTCCTTTTATATTATCATATGGTGCATGTGATTTTGCAATGTTCCTATAATGGACTTAGAAATATGCTATGGTTCCTTAACTTGGAGACATGGTGAGATGCTACATGAACCTTCTTTATTTGCCTTAATGTTTTTATGTGTTTTCATGATTACTAACTTGTGTGTTTCTCTCTAGGTGTAAGTGTTCATCTTACCTTGACCATGAATGATGGTCTTTATGATTATTGCCTAGCTTGATCTTGTGTGGATAATAATATGCATGCTTTCCCCTATGCCATTATGCATGACCCCTAACTCCCTTTTGAGATGTATGTTATGGATGATGATATGCATGTTTCTCCGTATGCCATGATGCATGACCCCAATTCCCTCTTGACATTGAATGTTTTTATGCTTTGATGTGTTTAATTGGATTTTTCTAGGAATATGTTTAGGAGCATTAACAAAACTAATTAATAATATGGTTAAAATCGTAAAAAGTGAACTAAATATACATAAAGGTCAGATCCCAATATTTGGGTGATTTGGAGTTACCTAACCTTTTTCCTAAACTGTACCCAATTTTCAAACCTAATCTTTAATGGGATGAAGACAAATTGAGCCTTTTAAACGTCTTACTTAGGTTCAAATTTTGCTTTTCCCAAATTCTTGTCCTAACTAAAGTCAGATGTGATTCCATATCTTTTAGGGATGGTACCAAAGTACCGTTATGACTTAGTCCCTTATTGACCACCAAATTGGAAAAAAAGGCTTCAAAATCATGTAAAGCCTCTAGGATCCCCTATTGATCTAATCATATGCCACCTTTTAGGGTTCTTACCAATATAAAACCTGTCCTCTCGACCCCCCCCCCTCCATTGGTCAATAATAGGTTAGAGTCGCAAGCAAGATTCCACTTGTTTGAGTGAAAAACATGAGAGTTGTTGGCTTTAAGCACAAAGAAAGGGGGATTGAATTGGTGTATAAAAAAAATTTAGGAGTAAAGGGATAGAGAAGAGTAGAAAATGAGGCACATGATTTATAGTGGTTCGGGTATAATTGACCCTACGTCCACTCCCCAATTCTCTGCAATTGGGTTTTCCAATAACTTCAAATGGTGTTTTTAAGCTCACACCTAACTTTTACACTTTGTGTTTTCAAGGCTCACATAATAACCTTTACACTATGTGTTTTTAAGGCTCACACAATGACCTTTACATTATGTGTTTTTAAGGCTCACACAATAACCTCTCTTTAGTGTTTTTATAAACTCACACTAGAACCTTTACACTTAGTGTTTAATGCTCACACCTAACACATACAATCTCATAAAGAAGAGAAGAAAATGAGCAGTAAGAGATTGAGAGCTTTAACATAAGTAATGAATTCTCTTTTTGTCTTATTTCTCACTATTTGGTTGAGTATTTATACCCATATCAAGCAAAGAGACGCTACACTTTAAAGCTCAACAAATCTTCAAGACATACTAGGCAGATTCTTCATTAATTGCATGTTAGGCTGGAGTCATGGTCGCTATTGGTCAATCGCGGTCGTGAAATCCAAATTTCTATACAGG
The DNA here is from genome assembly GCA_949677035.1 of Omphalea diandra. NCBI lineage: Eukaryota > Viridiplantae > Streptophyta > Magnoliopsida > Malpighiales > Euphorbiaceae > Omphalea > Omphalea diandra. The sequence goes on along the minus strand of CATIWR010657517.1, from coordinate 6,814 downwards.
AGCTAAAAATTATGGCGAAAAAATCTGTTAGTGACTAATAGCTAGTCCACGTGGTAGCTTCTTATTGGTTCATTAGGAAAATATAGTCGTTGTGTTCTAGCTGCTTATAAAAGTCACGGTCATGATTCTTCATTGTATAGGACGCAACTAAGAATATGAATCCTTTTGTTTGAAAGACTATATTCTTCTTTTAGAATAGCGGTCGCTACCCAAAATGTTGCTCTTGCAATTTTTATTCTCCAACGGATACCTAGGACACTTGGCATGCTATAATTGTGAACTGGCTTCCCTCTTTAATCACTTTGAATTTCATGGTCGTGACTAAGGCATGACATACATCGTAAATTCGTCTGTGACTTTAGCACTCCCATCTTTAGATGAGTCACGATAGCGATGATGCCCATAGATCCTTCTGGCTGAGTTTCACCCTTTCCTTGAACTAGGTCGCGGTTGCGAATTACATACCACTGATTGCGACTTTAGATGAACTTTGCCTACTTGAGGATTATGCAATCCTTTTAACTTCCAATAGAAATCTAACTCAATTTTTGCAAAACAACACTTAGTTGAATATATTAGATATGATCAATCTCTTTTGTTAAGATCCAAAGAGGTCTAAGACTTAGGATTGACCATCCTAGTCCAATAATCTCCACCTTAATGATTTTGATAACCTAGATTGATCCTAAGGGAAAATAAATCAGAAATATGAAGTTGGAGTGAAATATGATTTAGTGAATACATATGCTAAAATTCCTAAGTATGACATTCAATCATTCAAAGTATGATTTCTAAAAATCCTATGTATGATGCTCGTGATGCTCCCCCTCAACTTATGCTATAATTATCAAGTTATTATTTTCTTCCCCTTAGACTTAGACTCTTTCTATCTCTCCCCTTTTGACAAGATTAAAAAGAGGGTTCATGAGGGAGAAGAATATATGCATAAGTAGTTAAGTAAACATAGAGAGCAAATTCAAAATTAAATGAAGTAAAATAAGCCCATAACACAAAATTTCAACAAAAGAAATAACCTTTTTATATATATAAATAAACTTGGAAACAAGTTGTGTGGGATCACATTTTTTGTAAAAAGAAAATACAAAAGAGATCCTAAACTAGAAAGTAGGAGAATCATCTCCAGAACAGTCTTCATCTTCACCCAGATCTTCACCTTTAGCCTCATCTCCATCCTTCACTTCATCATTGCCTTCTTCTTCATGAGTGTCTTCAAACTCTGTGAAGTCTGGAAGATGGCAAGGGGGAACTCCCAACTTCTCTTGCAAATCAACCATATCACTATGAAGATGAGATAGGAACAAAAATCTCCTTTTCATCATCCTCATCAACTTATCAAGCTTTTTGTTGATGGTTGCAAGGGAGAGTTTTGCCTTAGGCCTTAGTTGAAGAGGGATGGATGGAGCTCCTTCTTCAATAACTAGTCTTTTTACTTTCGAAAGCTTGTGAAGACTCCATTTTCTTTGCTCTAATGGCACATAGGGTAAATGCATAGGTGTCCGAAGGTAGGTGAGATCAAGGAAGTTTCATGAAGGGAGAAGTTTCTTGGTGGGGAATTTCTTATTCTCCTCATCAAGAGCTCCTATAAATCGGTAAATGGTTGTGATATGTGAAGGGAGCAAGAATTGGCTCTTGGGTTTGGTACTTATGTGAATCAATTGATCCATAAGGTACAAACTAGTTTGTATTGGTTTATTTTTTACAAGGCAGAAAAGAAATGCTAAGTCTTTCTATGATACCTTCTCATTACCATCACCTTTAGCGTTTATCGAAAAGGTGATGGAGTATCCAAAGGGGTAGGGTCTTAATATGTTTGGCTAGGGAGGATCTTAGGCCATGTCTTCAATCAAAATTTCCAAGAATAAATAACATTAAGTGCGAAGATTATAAAGGGGACATTTTCCCTGACTTGAAAATTAAAGAGAGAAGAAAGTTAGTTGAAACTAATGTAAAAAGGGTCGCCAAAGGCCCGAAACATTAACCCATATTGCCCTGCTCTTGAATCAGCATTACGACTCAATTAGGTTGTGCACATGAATTCCTATACAATTTCTTCATACCTAGGTTCATCTTGAATGATAAACTCATTCCAGCCTAAATTGGAGAGGAAAGCTCAAATTTCTGCATTTATACCTAAGGTTTCTAGCATAAAGGTATATGGCATCTTGTTAGGAAGGATAATTTTAAAGGAATTGACCTTGCACCTTTCTTTCTCCTCCTTGGTAATGCCTTTCATAAGATGGAGTGCAGGTGGTGTAGAGGGCTGAGCCACAACCTTGCCTTTGTCTGCTTTGGAAATCTTCTTTGGAGCCATTTCAAAGGATGAAGAGGATTTAAAGATTTTAGAGATATTTGAGAGAGAGAAAATGATGTTGGAAGTGAACTGAGTAGAATACTATTAAAGGGGGTATTTATAGCCATTTGAAGTCTTTGTAAATGGCTAGAAATAAATTGATGAAGAGATAGAAACAGTTGGCAGTCAAATCACATAAATGTCTAGGCAGTTACCCTAATTTGCGTCTGTGAATCCATGAGTCGCAAACGTGAATTCTGAAAAATGTGAGTAATAGATAAATTTTCCTTGGGGATACACACTTCAACAGTCAAAAAATTTGAATTCTTGATCGAAATTCATGACAAAGCTTGTTTCTCACCATTGCGATTTGACGTTTGACAGTCGGGTGACTAGGACTTGTAATTCGTGACCGTGAAGATAGAATAGCAACCACGAATTATAAGTCAGCAAGGATAAGAATGAAAAAGCAAGTTTTGAATGAATTAAAATTGTGATCCACATGGAAAATGCCACACAAAAACATAAGACATACAATTAACAAACAACGCACATTGCAATCATACATAAGATCAAAATTCTCACTTTAGGGAGCTTCTATCAAGCATTCCCAATTCTCTCTTAATGAAGTTCATTCTTTCTTTGTTTGGAGGTTTAGTGAAAATATCTGTAAGTTGATTATTTGTGTCAATAAATTCTAACATAACATCACCCTTTTGCACATGATCTCTAAGAAAATGATGTCTAATATCTATGTGTTTGCTCCTCGAGTGTTAGATGGGATTCTTAGAAAGGTTAATAGCACTTGTGTTATCACATTTAATAGGCATGTGATCAATCACTTTGCCAAAATCCTTCAATTGTTGTTTCATCCAAAGAACTTGGGTGCAATAATAACCCGCAACAATATACTCGACTTCTATGGTGGATAAGGCAACTGACATTTGCTTTTTGCTAAACTAAGATACTACACATTCTCCTATAAGTTGGCAAGTCCCGAAAGTGTTTTTTTTATCTAATAAGCTACCTGCATAATCCGCATTCGAATATCCTATGAGACTAAAAGATGAATCCCTATGATACCATTACCCTAAGCGAATTGTGCCTTATAAATACTTAAAAATTCTCTTAATAGCATTTAAGTGCGACTCTCTAAGAGAGGATTGGAACCTAACACACATACAAACTCTAAACATGATATCTGGCCCAGAATCAGTAAGATAAAGTAGAGATCTTATCATACCTCAATATCTCTTTTCATCTACAAACTTACCCAATTCATCTTTTGTCTAGTTTGATGGTACCACTCATGAGGGGTCTTGGCTACTTTACAACCATCCATGCCAAACTTCTTGAGTTTTTCCTTTGTGTTTTGGCTTGATTGATGGAGATCCCTTCTTTGGTTTGCTTGATTTGTAGATTGAGAAAGAATTTGAGCTCTCCTATCATGCTCATTTCAAATTCCCTAATCATACACTTAGCAAAATCCTTACAAAGAGACTCATTAGGAGCACCAAAAATGATATCATCAACATAGATTTGAACAATTAGTGTATCATGCTTGTGTTTTTTAACAAATAGTGTAGTGTCCGCCTTTCCTTTTTTAAAATCATTTTTCAAGAGAAATGAACTAAGCCTTTCATACCAAGCTCTTGGAGCTTATTTCAATCCATAGAAGGCTTTGTTTAATTTAAAAACATGGTTTGGAAAACAATATGACTCAAAACCAGGAGGTTGTTCAACGTAAACTTCCTCCTTGATGATTCCATGCAAAAATGCACTTTTAACATCCATTTGAAAAAGCTTAAAATTCATGTGGCATGCATAAGCTAAGAGTATCCTAATGGCCTCTAATCTTGCAATGGGTGCAAAGGTCTCATCATAATCTATGTCTTCCTCTTGGTTGTATCCTTAGTAATCAATCTAGCTTTATTTCTAGTGATAAGACCTTGCTCATCTAACTTGTTCTTAAACACCCATTTATAACCTACAATGGAGTGTTCCTTAGGCTTAAGAATAAGTTCCCAACCCTTGTTTCTCTCAAATTGGTTGAGTTCCTCTTGCATAGCAAGTACCCAACTTTCATCTTCAAGAGCCTCATCAATTGATTTTGGCTTAAGTTGAGAAACGAAGACCAGATTATTATCTAAAGGATTAAGTTGAGATCTAGTACTTATACCCTTGGAGGGATCACCAATGATCAATTCCTCGAGGTGATACTTGGAAAATCTCCAATCTTTGGCTAGATCTTGGCTTGGCTCAACTCTTTGTTAATGTTATGCCTCCTCATCTTCCTTTGATGATTCACCTCTTTCCTTGCTATTATCCTCTGTTCTTATGGTGTCTTCTAATTCTAACTTTTCAAAATCACCTACAAGATCATCAATAAAAATACCTTTTTTCAAGATCAAGTTTACTAGATTCATCAAAGATAACATTCATAGACTCCTCAGCTACCCTTGAACTTTTGTTAAAGACTCTATATGCCTTGCTAGAGGTGGAATAGCCTAAGAAAATTCCTTCATTAGTTTTGGAATCAAACTTTCTAAGATTATCCTTGGTATTTAAAATATAGCAATTACATCTAAGTACTCTTAGGTATGAAATCTTGGGTTTTCTACCATTCCATAGCTCATAAGAAGTTTTATTGAGAATGGGTCCTTTGAAAACTCTATTAACAATGTAATACGAAGTATTGTTGGCTTTGGCCCAAAAGTAATTCAGTAAGGAATACTCATTGAGCATGGTTTTAGCCATTTTTACTAGTATTCTATTTGTTCTCTCTACAACACCATTTTGTTGTGGTGTCCTAGGAGTTGAAAAATTATGAAAACTCTATTCTCAAAACAATAAGTTTTAAAAGACTCATTTTGAAATTCCTTTCCATGGTCACTTCTAATAGAAGAAATGAAGTAACCTTTTTCATTTTGAACTCTTTTTGCAAAACTCTTGAAAGCTTTAAAAGTACCACTCGTATGAGCTAAAAAGGATACCCAAGTAAACCTAGAGTAATCATCAATTAGGACTAGTGCAAAATGCTTTCCACCTAAGCTAGCACTCCTGCTAGGTCCTATTAAGTCCATATGAACTAGTTGAAGAGGTCTAGTAGAACTTACAACATTTTTTGCTTTATGGGAGGCTTGATGTTGCTTCCCCATTTGGTATAGACCATATGTTTTGTCTTTAGTGAAATTCAGCTTAGGAAGGCCTTCCACCAACTTTTCTTTGGATAGGCTTTGAAGAAGATCCATGTTTGCATGTCTAAGCCTTCTATCCTATAACCAAGCTTCATTGCTTAAAGACATAAGACACTTAAAAGATTGGTTAGCCAAATTTTCAAAGTCAATTGAGTAGGTATTGGCTTTCCTTTCACCTTTGAAAATAAACTGTTCATCCACTAAAGTGGTGACTCGACATTCCCTAAGATCAAAGGTGACTTTGTTACCTTTGTCACACAATTGACTTACACTCAACAAATTATGTTGTAAGCCACTAACTAATAAAACATTATCAATTAATGAACAACCATTCTTACCAATGGTTCCAATGCCAATTACCTTACCCTTGGCATTGTTACCAAATGTGACATCTCCACCTTCTTTTTCTTTCAATGTCATGAATAGCTTTCTATTTCTAGTCATATGCTTAGAACATCCACTATCCACATGCCAATTGCTTGATTTGGTGGTTGCCACACTCCCCTGCACAACAAAAGTGAGTTACCTTTTCTTAGGTACCCAAGCATACTTGGGTACTAGGGGGTTAGGAGTTGAAGGGTCCTCTAATTTGAGGTGAGCCTTTCTAATAAAACAATGAATGTTAACATGCCCATATTTCAAGCAATAATGACATTGGAGTTTAGACTTGTGAGTCTTTCTCCTATGCACATGTTTAGTATGAGTAGGAGGCCTTCTCATACCTGAACTATGTGCATGCATGCATGTACATGTATGATCAGTAGGAGTAGAGAATTTCTTATGAGAGTGAGCATGTTGTTTGTTATATATGTAGGCATGGTTAGCTCTTTGAGTCTTGGCTCATGAGCTTGAGGGAGCCTTCCCTTTGCCCTTAGGCTTAGGAGGCTTAGTGTTATGAGCACTTTTCTTCCCAATCACCTCAACTCTTAAGGTTTGAGGTTCTGAAGATCTAACAAATGTGGTTTGAGATGATGAGAAGGCTCCATGTCTAATTAGTGGTGGTCTTTGTGACACAATTAATGTATCCAAGGCTTCCTTTCCTTTATGGAACTTAGAGATTGAGCTTTTAGGCTCAATGACTTCTCCCTTTAAAGAGTCATTCTCCTTTCTTAATGAAGCCAATGAAGAAGATGATGTAGAAAGATTATCCACAGATTATTTGAGCTCATCATTTGATGCCCTCAATTCTCTTACAATGTCATTAAGGGATTTATAATCATCCTCTAGTTTTGAACATTTTCTTTTGTAAGATTTCATTTATGACTTGTATTTGTCACATCTCATAGTTAGAGCCTCTAGAAGCTCT
>CATIWR010657511.1:0-36238 GCA_949677035.1 Omphalea diandra | reverse complement strand
ATATATATATATATATATATTATTTTTTTTATCATCTAAAGCTAAAATTTAAAAATAATTAAAAAATAAATATTGAATTTCTCACAAAAAAATAGTAAATAAAAAATAAATTGATTAAATATAAAATTAAAAATAAAGATTAATTTTCATATAATATTTAAAAGAAAAAATAATTTTATTATACTCTAACAGTAAAAAAAATACTTAAATATATTTTATTTTAATTTTTTGGTTTGACTGGGACAAAAATTATAAAAATTTGATCGATGACTTTGTTGATGACCAAAGAACCGTATAATTCACGAAATTAAATGTCAGAGGTTAACTAATATGATTTCGATCGCAAATTAAGCAAATGTCAAAGATTATCGTAAAGAGTAATTGACCACCAGATTATTTATAACATAATTCCTCTGTTTCTGACGTTATTAGTTGTAAGTCCACGTGGCATCAAAGAAAGTATATTGATCGAACGATCAAGATCAAGTGTGTTCCATACATACCTGAAAAGAGAAACCTGTACCAGATTCTGCGGCCACCACATAGCTGCCGGCTCAACCAAATAACGCCGGAGAACGCCAGCCCACCCGAAGCCCAAAACTTGCGTCGTTATAACGACTAGAAACGCCACAAAAAAACTAAGATCCTTCTTATAAAATATCTTAACGGCGGTAACTATGTGAATGGCGTACACATTTGCAGCGCCAGAGTTAGCGAAGATGGTGATAAGCACGTGCTCCTTCACATTAAACGGCCCCGGATTGAGCGTGAACTCGAATCCCTTCCCCTTGAAGAAAACCTTGTCGGTGATTACGGAGGCCATGAGGTGGCCGAGCGGGACCACCGCGATTTGAGCGGAGATAGAAGTGATGGTGAGCGGTTCGCGGCGGTACCAGAAGAATTGATTGAGGAAGGAGAGGAGGACGCAGGCAAGAGTGCCCAAAGTCCACGTGCGAAACGTGAGGATTGGGAGAGTGGGATCGTCGGTAGTGGAGACAGTGAGGGCGACTTGCTCGATCGGAGAATTTTCGTCGTTGTCGTTAACTGTGGTGATTGGAGAGGGAGAAAGTTAGAGACAAAAGAAGAGGGAAAAATTATTCTGTAGAAGGAAAACGAAGGAAAGTTAATCTTACTGAGAGGTGACGTGATTTCTTGAATGCTAGAACCCGACATCCGGCCCTTTTTTTTTTTTTACTCTTCCTCTGCCGTTTCTGCTGCTATAGATTGACGACTATGAGAAAAGGAATAGCGTTTAATCATACATATAAAGGGTGGGAAATAGGTCTTAATTTGGTTTTTTTAACTGTTAAAATGCTGTAGAATATGTCTTGATTTGGTATTTTTCATTGTTATCTTTTCTAAATAAATACAATCTAACTCTTTCATTCTTTTTTTTTTTTGGGTCAAACTATCAAAAAGAGGATTGGAAAGAAATAATACTAAAAACATGATTGAAGTTATCATATCTAATAGAATAAATATATTTTTAAAAATTAAAACATATTGTAATTTAATAAATCATATATTTTTATACTAACTATAATAATGTCAAACAAATCCAAGTTGTTAAAATTACATGTATAAATTTATCAAAGTATTTTCTTAAATAAAAAATGTTTTATGTTAAGCAACTGTGGTATATGAAATTATTGAGCTTGAGTGGGCCCTAAGCAATAATGGAACATTCTTTACAGTATGGCTTGGGCATGTAAACAGACTTATGTACCTGTACTGATTTCATCATAAGATGCATTCTCGTTTATTATTATTATTATTATTTTTAAAGTTCTTAGGACGATATTTCATGTTTGGTGCAATTTATAACTAATATTAAATTATTTAAAAATATAAAAATAAAATTATATACTAAAATTATGATAATAAAATATAATTAAAAATATAAAATGTAATAAATAATAATATGCATAGTAAATTTCAACTATTTATAATTTTAGAATTATAAAATTTATATTTTATTTTAATAATCTATAAAATATCAAATATAATAAATGATTGATGCCATATATTTTAATATTTACAATTATTTTTTTGAAATTTTAAAACATAAAGTATAAAAATAATCTTTTATTTATTATTAAAATATTTTTTTTTTATCATTTCTTAAGGAGTTAGGTGGTGACAATAAAATAGGTATAATAAGTTATCATTTCAAATATTATAATTCATATAAAATTTATTTATAATTATAATTGCTAAAATTTAAATAAATCTTTTGTTTCCTATAAATTCAAAGAAAATAAATAAATCAATTAAATTATACTTGATTATTTAAAATAAAATAAAATTATTTCACATTGTTAAAAATTATTTCACAAGTAATGAGTATCACATTAATAATAATTAATTTATATTTACCATGAAATTGAAATATCTATATATAGATCAAGTAGTAATATGTTTTTAAGAATGCAAGTATATTTATAAGAATTAATACACTAAGAAATTATTTAAATAAAAAGAATGTTAATGAATCAATCAATTATTTACTATGTAACTTAAACACAAACTCAAAAAATTTTTGCAACATCAACATGTTGACTTGTTTTTGCTTTGGCTATATATATATATATATATATATATATATATAGACATACACACATATTATTTAAGAGAAATCAGACTTTAAAACCTTATTCATCGTATGATATATTTTTATCATTAAAGTATGTCTACACATGCAAATATTAATTGAACTTCACACACGACTATTAAATGTTTATATACATAATCTATTGATTATATATATAAATTTTATAATTAACTAAAATTTATTCAAAATTTTCTTTTAAACTAATCAATCCATTCTAATTTTGAAAACATTATTTAATATTGATTTAAATTTTATTAGCACATTGCAAGATATCAAATCAAAAACTTTTGTCATGATTCATGTATTAAAAGATTGTACATATATTATAACTTTTTAAATATAGTAAAAATTTATTTTTATAATGAGCACTAAAAGAGTATCTCACCATCCATTATCAAGCCTTCAATGAGTAAAAAAATATTAATATAAATAAAAAAATCAATTGTTTTCTTTATTACTTATTACATATTTTTTTTTCTTATTATTCATTCAAGTGGTCATTTTTTTTCTTATTATTCATTTAAGTGGTCATCCTTTTTTTTTTTATGAAAATTTTATGAACATTTTTCTAAAGTTTTTGTCATTTTAGTTAAATCTATTGGTTTCTTTAATTTTTTACTAAACGTTCTCACTTGGTCCCATTGTTGAGGCTGAAGCTGACAAACTTGAGGAAGTTGAACAGAACTCCTCCACTGAGGAGGTGGCCATGATGACGAGGATAATGAAGATGACGAGGAAGTTGAATAGATCTCCTCTTGTTGAAAGCAATGACGATGAGGATGATGATAACGGTGATGGGAATAGTGATGATAACAATCAAATAGATCTTTTGCTTTTCTTGTTTTTTTAATTGTGATAATGTATATTTGTGTGTGTGAGAGTTTTTAATTTGGTAAATATATGGGTTCTTGTATGCTTGTGAATGTGGGTTTTCTTGGCAAATATGTACGAGTTCTACATTGTTCTTGGGAAATATACATCTGTTGTATGAGTTCTTCACTGTTCTTTGCAAAATTTTTTCAAATTGTGTATGGATTCAAATTTATTTGGCTGGATAGATGTCCAACAAAAGATAAATAATAATCTTATGTATGTTGTATTTGTTTTCATTTCTAAAGATATTTTTGTTGCCGGTTTAGAACTGAACTGATTGAACTGGCCAAACCAACGACTGACTAGTCAATTGATTTGAGCTCTGATCCAATTTTAAAAACATCAGTCGTCTTCTGGTGGATAAGAGAAATCAAATTAGAAATCTTTATTCTTTACATGATGTATTTTTACCGTTAGACTATCCTGTATATGTAAATATTAATCGGGCTTACATATTGATTAGGCTTCACACACATACACTTGCCATGCCATTTATTATATATATGAATTTCACAGCCAATTAAAATTTATTCAAATTTTTCTTTCAAACTTTTCCTCCTCCAAATCTTCTTATTAAAAGATTTTGACCCTTAAAAGGAAAATATTACAATTCTTGTTTTACTATTATTTTTTTAAAAATAATATAGTTAATACTTGAATCTCAAATTAAAATATTCGAATAATTAAATAGTACATAAGATGCAATAACTACAATCAAACATATAATTACAATATTAGTATTATACATATAAATAAAGAAATTATAAATACTTTTTTTTATATTATACTTTCTTTATCTTTTATATATTATGGTGACATGCAGTATGTTTTAAAGTAGTATACATGGTATGGTATGACATTCCTCAAATTTATTTAGCAATCGATATCTCTTATGTTTTAAAATATATCGCATATCATAATAATAAAAAGAAAGTAAAAATAAAGTAAATATAAAAAAGATGTTTAGCACTCTTTATAATCCAAAGGAATAAAAATATTCGATAGTCCAGAATTAACAAGGAAAAAAAAAGTAAAAAAGCAGTAAACATAGAAAAAGAAGAAGCAAATGAGAATAGTTTTAGAAGAGTTGAGAAGCAGAAATTTCGAGAAAAGGAAAAAAAGAGAATGAGAGAGAAATCTTAGAGAAAAATCAAAATTTTTATTATGATATTTCTTGACATCCAAATGCAATGCAAATCGGTTATTTATAATAGCTAGTCTAGACTAATTTTGAATACATGTAAAATCTAGAATATTCTAGAATATAACAATACTCTCCTCATGAAGCTCATCCTTGTCTTTACGGATCGAAGCAAAATAAGAAACCAATAAGATAGTTTTATTGCAATTGATCACCTAGTGATAAGAAAATTCAGAAAACTTGAAATAAAAAGAGTGTTAGTCCAAGCCATGGCAAAGAAAAAGGAGCATTCCCCATTATGGCAACAATACAATTGTTCTCCACACCAAAGACATTGCGAAAGATATGGCAATACTCCTATAGAATGTAGAATCACCATTCAAAAAATTGCTTGTACTTTTCAACAATTTTGCATGACTATCTAATTTGGCGTTCTTAAATTGTTGATCTACTATGCTTCTAAATATTAATTCCATGATATCGAGATATATAAGTGAGAGCTTTTATAAATCTTTCAAATCCATATCCAATTGACAACCTAAACATAGGGTTAAGATATTATATGCAACAACATTTAGGTCATAGCTTATGAGCTAGTTATTATCTCTACTAGGAAGGTCTGAGCTCTAAATATAGAAATCTAAGCAAGATTTAAAGGTCACACATCTCAATAGTATCAACTAGATATCTCTTAAACATCCCAACAAATCAATATCTCGACGTATTTAGCATATCCTTTAGTCTATTATCAAATTCACAAACACCAAATATTTAGCATATTCTTTAACGCTTTGTCATTTTCATAAATGCTTTCAAAGCACAAGACCATTAGTTGCCAAAATTTTATTTTCTTTTTCTTACCTTCTCCTCATCTTAATTTTTTTTTTCTTCCTTAAGAGTACAAAACCTTAAGGTTCATGATTCTTATAATATTGAAACCACCACCCCCAGAATATTTTGTTTCTTATCAAGAATACAAATGAAACTTTTTAGGTTTAAAGATCATTTGAAAAAAAAAAAAAAAAAAAAAGGGAACAAGCAAGAGTTTATGATAAAAAAAGGGTATGATTATCATATTAAAATGGAAGGGTGGATTGACTATATGCTTTGTACTCTTCTCCTTATCATCGAAGTAGTCAAATGACTCATGTTGCGGTTCAAGACTTTATTCATTCCCTTTCTTAACCATATTGATGATCTTTCCATTTGAAATTTATGTCTTCAATGTGATGATCTTCCTATCTAAATTTAAAGGCCTTAACCAATTTTCACATTTGGATTATTTTCTCTTTGTTGCACTTGACATGCATGAACATTATTTGTATGAAAAACTAAACACTAATTTTATGACTTGTTTGTCTTTCTCCTCCAAATCGATACTATCCTTGGTTTGCTCTAACTTCTTATAAGAGAATTTCCATTATTGTGACACTGATGGTGAGATCTGATGAGCTTCTATATAGTCCCATTCTTTTTGTTTACTTGTGGCAAACTTTCAAATAACAATTTTCATTTTCGATCTGTTTCCTTTTGTTATTGTTGAATTTCCAACCAAATCTTCTTGAAGGAGAATTTGAAAGCTGGCGATATGGGTAGTATTAAATTTTATTTGTTGCAGGTTGCCTTGCATTACTTAAACTTGCAAAGTCATGGCCTACATTTGCTCCTCCAAGGACTAGATTCTAATCAGATATGCCATGGAGAGCTTATCAAATTACTTTGATAATATTTATTGTATCTTAAAGGATTTAACAATATTTGAAAGCTGAGAAAGCGAGAAAAAGAAATATTTCTCATTAATTGGCTAACTGATCCATTATCTTAAAGGATTTAACAATATTTGAAAGATGAGAAAGTGAGAAAAAGAGATATTTCTCATTAATTGGCTAACTGATCCATTATGGTGGAACACAACACAATCAATGGATAAAAATTTCCTCCTATGTAGGAATTTCCTACCACGTGCTACATGCTTAACTATGTGTTAGAAATTGCATTTAAAAAACAAAGCATGAGATTTTGCAAACTAAAGATCTTTTTTAATCTTTTCATTTTTAACATTAAGTTCAAATGTCATACCCTTTCAAATTAATTTTTTTTTTTAATCTTGTAATTATATAATCTTTTGCTACATATCAGGGGTGAGCAGAAATTTTTATCCTCATTCAATATTACCAAAAATTGAACCCTACTTGTTCCACTATCAACTTAACAATTTATTGTTTTTCCAACTAATCAGGAAGGTAAACATTCCTTCACCCAATCCATGTGAAAGAGTAGGTTAATTGCATCATATCATCAACTTTTCATGGAATATGTAAGGCCTAACAACAAAAGCAAAATCAATCTACTAAGCAAATGTTGTATGCGATGAAGAAGGTCAAATTGCATCCTCGTCTCCAAACTTTTTTCAACGTGCCTTTCAATAACAAACATCCAATCACCATCATTTTTTTGTTTAAAGGCAAAAAAATCTTTCCTTTTCTTGTTTAAGTTATTATCAAAATGACACTGTTTTGCTTAAGATTTTTTTTTTTTTGCCTCAAACAGCTCAGTCCCAATTGTTCCACATTTTTGTCTTTCAAACTCCTGCTATTTTGCTTTAGATTTTTTTGCCTTAAACAACCCAACCCAATTTTTTCACCTTTTTGTATTCCAAACCATAGTCCCTTTCATTAATAGCGTCTGCTAGGCCCAAGGGTCAGATTTTAATTTTAAAGAATATTGTTATTGCATTTCTTTTCAAATTTTGAGATTTTTCTAATAATATTTCTTATTTTTCAGCAATAATATATTAATATTTTATTGCATTTCTTTTCAAATTTTAAGATTTTTCCAATAATATTTCTTGTTTTTAATAATAATATATTATTTAAATTCAACAATTGAATATATCAAATTAATTAAATTAATTAGTAATTCTTTTTGATATCCAATTCAACTATAAAGGTATTACTAAATTTTAAAATTTAAAACCAAATAGTAAAAATTGTCTTCCTTGACGTGTCTAAATTATTTTAATTGAATTTGATGAGTTATACTTTTGTTTATTTTAAGTGGCAATATTTGCATTTTCATTACTAATTTTAATATTCAGATTGCATATTGTATCTTTTGTATTTTACAAGTTAATTATCATACTTATAATTTTATTATTCTCACAAGAAAAAAGATATTATAATAATTTGAGTCATATTGAAATTTTTTGTAGAACATATTGTCACACTTTTTTTTTATATAATTTCAATTATTTTATCTCATAATTGTTCTAATTCATATAAGAACCATAATATGCAAAATTGCTAAAATATAAAATAAAATGTAACATATATTATGAAATAAATTAAATTTATAACTTGTTTGTCTTCAACTAAAATTATATTATAGTACTATTATTTGTTAGCTTTCATTAACATAAGTTTTCCAAATATTTATAATAAAAATTATACATATCTAATTATGTAGTTATCATGAATGAAGTTGAAATGACTAATGGGATTAGAAAATAGAAATTCTATGAAAAATAGATATTAAAAAGTACAATAAAAATGTCATATTTGAACTTGTCATATTTGGAGTTGTCATATTTGAAATTGTCATATTTAAACTTGTCATATTTAGATTTGCCTCATTTAGAATTGCCTTATTCGGATAATCTTCTTCACAAGGGCAAAATGGTCGTTTTTGTGCTTTCATTTCATGTATGGATCCTCAAAATGAAATCAAGAAGTCTAACTCTACAAAAAGGGAATTTTGCATAAAAATGTTCTAAAAGGTTCCAAAAAGGTTTTAGAAACTTTCAAGAATATTTCAAGTATCTTTTAGTGAAAAATTAAAAGTTCTAAAGAGGAACTAAACGAGGAAGTTAAAATGTCAAATCAAAATATCTTTCCAGATTGACAATATCTCAACATATCATTCTCTTTTTTTTCTTCTTCTTTTGGTCGAATGTTATATCCTACTTAATTAGGAGTTTTTTTCTTTTCCTTTCTTCAATTTGGAATAACACCTATTTAGGAGATTAAAATCTTACATAGCTAAATAGAACATGTTCTCTTCCTATTTGGATTGTTTCTTTTTTTATAGATTAGAATTAAGTCCTTTTTGTTCCTACATAGAAAAACAATGTAAAACATATATAAAGGGTTATTAAAAAATGTATATGAGTTGTTGATGATGAATATAATTTGGATTTCTTATGAGAGATTAATTATCTTCTTGAGTTCTTAATAGGACTTGGTGAGATTGTTGAGCGAATTCTTAATAATTTCACAAACTTGTTTAATCTAGGTCTTAAATTACTTAGTTAATTTAATGTTAAGATTAATAATAAGACTTGGTGAGATTGTTGAGTGAAGGCTTAATAATTTCACAAACTTGTTTAATCTAGGTCTTAAATTACTTAGTTAATTTAACATTGAGATTAACACCTCTTAAATCTTTATAATTCAGGTTGATAGAAACAAGTTTCTAGAGGTCTAATTGGGATTTAAGAATTTATCTTGTTTGATCTTTGAATTAAAACTTGGGACTTGTGTTCTACATACGAATAAGGATTCAAAACCAACTTTGTTCATATCATTTAGTGTAAAAGCCAAGGTAAATTAAATATCAAAGTATTTATTTTTCTTATTCTTCATTGTTTTTGGTTCATCAAAATCGCACTTATCACCTTTTTTCTCCAATTCAGCCTCTTCCTAATTCTTACATTCAAATTTGTTTCTTTTCATTGTTTCGACATTCATTAGTCTTTTTTCATCATCAAATATCATATTCTAAAAAATCAGAATCAAATTCCATCAAAATCGCATTCTTGTGCAAAATTTTTTAAATTAAGGAACTTTGCAAAATCTTTGATTTCTTGTTTTTGTTCCATTGAAAATTGAGTTTCTTCATCAATTAACCCTTCTTATGTCCTTAATTGTTTATTGAAGTATTTAATTCAAGAAATTCCTTAAAATTTGGGAGTTACCAAAATCTCCTTAAATTAAGGAAAACTTGACTCTAGCTTGTTTCTTGCAATTTCTTCATCCTCTTTCCTTCTAAATTGTTTCTTTTGTTACTAATCATCTTTTTGGTGTTTCTTAGTGTTTAGGGCCAAACCATATTCCAAAATTCAAGGGAGGGCTAAAAATACCCTTATAAGTGTTAAATTCGGCTTCCTTGTGTTCTTTTATGTTTTTGAGTTGTTCTTTGTATTTCTTGCAATTCTAAGTTTGTTTTATCTTCCAAAAAAAAAAGTTAAGTAAAAAAGAAAAGAAAGAAAGGAAAGAAGTTAAGGATTGCAAAGGTGTTGTTTTGAAGCCGATTTTGAAAATGTCCTTTTCCATTTGGCCTAGGCTTAATTCCTACCATTGGTTTGAGTTCAAAACAATAATTTGCAACTTCAAATTCCTTATAGATTTTTTGATTATGATTAGGTCTTTAGAAATTTATTTTTGCAACTAATTATGTTCTTTTCAATTCCTTTGTTTTCTAAGTGTTTTGAGAGCTAGTTTTAATTTGTTTATGTTCGATTTAAGTTTTCACTTGGAAATAAAAGTAACTAATCCCTCAAAAAACTTAAAGAAAACTCAAAGTAACTAGTTTTAATTCCTACCATTTGTTTGAGTTCAAAACAATAATTTGTGAGTTCAAAATCCTTCTAGATTCTTAGATTGCGATTAGGTCTTTAAAAATTTATTTTTGCAACTAATTGTATTCTTTTCAATCCTTTATTTTCTAAATATTTTGAGGGCTAGTTTTAATTTATTGGTGTTGGATTTAAGTTTCACTTGAAAATAAAGTAACTAAATCCTCAAAGAACTTAAAGAAAAGGATATTGAGAGGTAAAAAGGCAAAAATGTATGAGATCATAAGAGGAAAAAACCTTATTGTGTGAAACACAAGGGAGCGTCATCTTTATTAGTGTAAACACGTGAGGGAGTGATTTTATAAGGATTTTCTTTTATTTCTAATCATGAAAAATCCTAGTAATGATGAGCTTGATGTTGTTAGTAGCAAAAAACTTTTATTTGCAAGAATATCTTTAAGTGCCCAAATTAAGGATGGTCAAGAGCAAAGAGAAAATATTTTTCATTCTAGATGTAAAGTTGATGATAATCTTTATCTTGTTATTATTGATGGTGGTAGTTGCACTAATGTGGCTAATACCTGTCTTGTTGAAAGGTTTAAATTACCAACTTTGAAACATCTTAAACCTTATAACTTGCAATGATTAAATGATAGTGGAAAAGTAAAAGTTACTAGGTGAGTTAAAATTGCATTTACCATTAGTAGATATAAGGATGAGATGCTATGTGATGTAATTCCTATACAAGCTAGCCATATTCTTTTAGGTCGACCATGACAATTTGATAGGTGAGCTAACCATCACATGTTCTCTAATACTTATGAGTTTGATTTTGGGGGCAAACATATTATTTTGTATTCTTTATCACCTCAACAAATTTATGAGGACCAAAAAGTAATGAGAGAAAGAGAAACACATTTGAGAAAGAAAAAGATTAAAGCGACAAAGAAGAATTGTGAGAAAACCCATAAAAGGTGAAGACAAAAAGTGAAAAAAGAGAGCTTATAGTAGATGCACATAAAAAAAGAGCAGTACATGCAAAAGAAGAGGGTATGCAAAAGAATCCTAATGTTAAAAAGGAGTAATGAGAGCTATTTTTCCAAAACCAAAACCATGTTTTTGTTCAAAGGGATGTATTATGCAACTAACAAACTTTACAATATTTTGTATAGTGCTTTATATCTCTTTTGCAAGGTTATGAAGAATGGTTTTCAATGGAGGACCTAGCAAAGAAACCAACTTAACTCTTAATAGTTTTGATAATGGTGCTATAATGAAGAGTGAGGTTGCAAATTTATGTAAAAGAGAGTTTTCTAATTCTTGTTTAGATGTTTGTGTTTGTTTTATGTGTTCTAGGTGTAGTTCTTTTTGTTTTAAGTATTATTTTTGCAGTTCTGATTTGTTTTCTTCTTTAAATACTTGTTTTTGCATTTTAATGGATTTTTTTTGTTCTAAACATTGTTCTCCTTCTCTTAGCATTTCTTCTTCTTCTTCAAATTGTTTGTCATGTTTTTCTTCTTGTTTTCAATGTGATAGTTCTTCTTATTCATGTTTTAACATTTTTTTTTATCCTTTCTCTTTTAGCGATAAACATTTTTCTTCATGTTTTTGTGTTTCAAAGAACTCTTTTTGTTTAAATGTTAGTTTCCTTTTAAATTCTATTTTAGCTTGTCTGCTTTTAATTCTAGGAGTTTGACTTTTTATAATTCTTATTTTTACAAGTCTTCTTTTTGTTCTAGACGATGGTTCTTTTTAAAAGACCTTAATTCTTGTTTTTCAAAAATTTATCTTTCTAAATGTTTTTTTTACTTATTTTAATGTTTATAAACCATTGTTTTATTCTTCTTTCTATTTTAGGTGTTGGTTAGGACGAAAGTTTCTTTTGTTTTAAAAAATTCTTATGTTTCATGTTCTTATTTGATTTCTAAATCTTATTTGGATAAACCCAGATCTTCTAGTCTTTTTATTTTAAAGAAAATTGATGCTCTAATATTTCTTCATACTAGATGAAAAATGTTTTCTAAGGTTTCTTTTAATTACTTTGTTTTTGTTTTTCATTCTTTTCCTACTTCTTTGGTGTGTTCTAACCTTTCTATAGGTGGTTTCATATGAGTTGTATTTGATTCGGTGGAACAATTTGCATGGTAAGTTAGATTTAGATCTATGTTCATTAGTTTTTATACTTAGTTTTTGTTTTCTTGTAGGCTAAGATTCAAGGATGAATCCTTTTTTAAAGATCAAACAAGATAAATTTTTAAATCCCAATTAGACCTCTAGAAAACTTGTTTCTAGCAACGTAAATTATAAAGATTTAAAAGGTGTTAATCTTACCTTAAATTAACTAAGTAATTTAAGACCTAGATTAAATAAAATTATAAAATTATTAAGTCTTTGCTTAATAATCTCACCTAGTCCTATGATAAACTCAAGAAGAGAATTAATGTCTCATAAGAAATCAAAATTATATTCATCATCAACTACTCTTACACGTTTTTGATAGCCCTTTATATAGACTTTACATTGCTTTTCTATGAAGGAAGAAAAAAAACTTAATTTTAATCTAGAAAACAAGAAACAATCCAAATAGGAAGAGAACATGTCCTATTCGGCCAAATAGGGTTTTAATCTCGTAAACAGATGTTATTCCAATTGAAGAAAGGAAAAGAAAAAAATCCTACTTAAGTAGGACATAACATTCAACCCAAAGAAGAAGAAAAAGAAGATAATGATATATTGAAATCTTGTCAATCTTGGAAAGATATTTTCACTAAACATTTTTACTTTTCTTTCTTATGTGTCGCCCCTCCTTTAATTTCTCTTTAAGACTTTTATTCTTTCATCAGAAGATATTTGGAATATTTTTGAGAGTTTCTAAAACCTTTTTGTAACCTTTTAAAATCTTTTAGAATATTTTTGTGCAAAATTTCTCCATTTGTAGAATTGAACTTCTTGATTTCATTTTGAGTATCCATATATGAAATAAAAACACATAAATGATCATTTTGCCTTTGTGAAGAAGATTGTCCAAACAAGGTATGTCCAAATAAGACAGGTTCAAATATGACAATTTCAAATACGACAACTCCAAATATTACAAGTCCAAATAAAGCAAGTCCAAATACGACAGTTTCAGATATGACAGTTTCAAATATGACAAGTTCAAATAAGGTAAGTTCAAATATGATAGTTTCAAATATGACAAGTTCAAATAAGACAAGTTCAAATATGTTAATTTTAAATATAGCAACTCTAAATATGACAGATTTTGAAACTTTTGTGATGTCTTCTTTTTTTTTTGAAGGAGATTTCCTTGATAGTCCATTTCATTTTTTGTAACCTTGAGATTGTCCCTAACTTGGTTCATATCAGATTTGCCATTGTTACCCGTCATCAGTTTTTGCCCTTTGCCGGCGCCATGTACCCTCTAAAAATATTTTCTAATTCCATCACTAATAGCAAGCGCATGAAGTCCACAGTCATATCCATTTGTCTGTTGCAATATGTTGCTCTCAATAAAGATAGGCAGAGTTGTGGCCACCGCATATGACCCACTATTGGCAGTAAACTTGGGATCCTTCTTTTTCTTCTCAGTTTTTTCGGTAGAAGAAGAAGAAGAAGACTGGATGGTTGGTGGTCCCATGAATCCCTTAAAAGCCTCTTAAAACTTCAAGGCAAAAAAGTGGTTAACTCCCTTCATGTTGTCATGATGTAAAAAGGAATTCTTGCTCCTATCATAAATAAGGAGGCTCCAAAGTGTTCCAGCTTCACCCCTTCTAAATCATCATTGTCATTGACCGTGAGAAGAACAAGTCTCCTGGTAGACAATTGGAGTGGTTCCACAAAATTATCGAGGCTGTATGCGTTTGCAATCCACAAGGATATCGAAGGTTTTTTAATTTTTAAAATTGTAATGTACCCATTTAAGGTGGCAATTTCAGATTGGCAGGATTTATGGTCAGCGAGCGGGGAAATAAGCCCAGGCGAGACAAGAATTATTCACAGGCCATAATGCTGTGAAGTATTAACCCATGAAGTTATCATGGTTGAAATCCAAATATATGGCACTTCTAATCCGACGGTTCACATCAACTCCAAGCTCCACGGAACCAATCTCAACCATCCACTACAAAGTCAAAGATATGGCCCTAAAACGGCTGTATGACCAAACCCTCGAATTCTACTAAAAAAAGCTCCATCCTTTAGGTCTCCATGCAAACGCCTTTATCATCCCTGCACTAGTAAAAGGCTGCTCTTTCTCATCTCACCACCATGACAGTTGCCTTCAACTTCATGGCTTTATTCCTATGGATAGGATTTTGATGCTGTTATATCTAATTCTTTCATTTCCTTCTATGCCAAATCCTCAGACGCTGAGCTTGCACTTAAGGTGTTTGATACAATGCTTGTTAGAGATTCCATCTCTTGGAATTCTATCATAAGTTGCTGTGTAAGAAATGGGTATTTCGGTGAATTGTTTGAAATGTTTAAGGAAATGTATAAATGTGTTTTTGTGCTGAAACCTGAGTTGATTGCTATTGTTATATCAGTTTGTGTGCGTTTATGAGATTTGGTTCTTGGAAGAGTGATTCATGCTCTTGTCATTGTTGATGAGGTTTTTGTTTTGACTTCTTTAGTTGACTGGCATTTTAGGTGTAGTGACTCGTCCATGGCTTTTCGCTTGTTTGGTCGGATGAAAGTGAAAAATGAAGTTTCCTGGACTGCTATGGTTTCAGGGTGCACTGCAAATTTTGACTATGATATGGCCATTGATTGTTTTCGAGCAATGCAAGTTAATGGGGTTTGGCTGAATCAAGTAACATTGATTGCAATCTTACCAGCTTGTGTAGAGCTGGGTTGTGTTAAGCATTGGAGAGAAATTCATGGATATGCATTTCGTCATGGGTTTGACTTCGATCATCATTTCTTGTCTTCGCTTATTCACATGTATTACAAAACAGGGGGAAGGGTTGCAGCTTGCCAAGCTTATTTTTGAGAAATCAGAAGTTAAAGATGTTGTGATGTGGAGTTTAATTATTGGGTGATATTCTCGAAGTGGGGATGCTGTTGAAGCTAATGAAGCTATTTAGGCGGATGAGGGTAGGAAGAATTGAACCAATTCTATTACTCTGTTGGCGGTAACCACTGCCTGCACCACATTAAATATACTTGAGCTTGGAACTGGAATCCATGGCTACACTGTGAAATGCGGCTTTGATTCTGATGTTTTTGTTGGGAATGCACTTATTAATATGTATTCTAAGTGTGGCTGTATTTCGGCTTCACGTCAAATGTTTAAAGAAATTCATATCAAAGATTCAGTATCATAGAGCGCATTGATCTCTGGTTATGCCTTACACAGTTTTGGTAAAAAAGCCTTATGCCTTCATCAAGAGATGCAAGAGAGAGGGCTGGAACCAGAGGCAATTACATTCCTTTCTGTTTTATCAGCTTGCAACCATACTGGCCTTGTCAAAGAGGGAGAACTGATCTTTGATAATGTGAAGAAAGATGGAAAAGTTCCACTGACTATAGAGCATTATGCTTGCCAAATTGATCTTCTTGGTAAGTCAGGGAAAATCAATTATGCTTTTGATATCTTACGAACAATACCCATGAAACCCAGTGCAACAATATCGAGCTCTTTGGTGTCATCTTGTAAAACTCATGGAAGATTGGAAACTGCAATGCTAGCACATAAGCTTATACAATTAGAACCATGAAGTGCTGCCAACCATACTTTGCTGAGTATGATCTATGCTGAATCAGGCAACTGGCCGAGTGTAGAAGAGGTGAGAAGATTCATGAGAGTTCAAGGACTAACAAAATGCTATGGATTTAGCCAAATTTTGGCAAGAAAATGAAGTTTTTGGGTGGTAAATGTCCTTATTAACAACTGTAATCTATTTCCTATTTAGCTGTACAGATGGGCTGATGCCCCTAGCCCCAAACCAGTAAACCAAAATAGTTGTTAGGCAATCAGAAGAAAAAGAGGTGATTTGGATATGAAGTAGTAGACATGGTAGATTAGGATGTTGACATAAATCTGTTTATGAAGTGAAATTTTATTCATTTCCCTTTTTTTTTTTTTTTTTTTTTAAGTAAAAGAGTCTTTCATTAATAATAATTAATAAAATAAATGCAACTTGTAACAAACAAATAAAATTGAATGTGTTCAAGAAATACATACAAATTTTGTTATAAAAATGAGTTTTTTTTTTAGTTTTATTGATCGTATTAACGGAACAATTATATACAATACTTTACCAGCTGCAATTGACACATTGACAAAAAATACATTTCATTCGATAACTATATTGAGCCACAAATCGACTTCACTATCGTTTGACGAGTCTTTAAACAAGTATGATCTTTTAAGTACCAAACTCAAACTCCTCTTAATTTCTATAATGGAAGACAAAAAAAATTCTCATAAAGGAAATCAAAATAAAAGACACATAATATTATATCAACAAAATTAACAAACTAAGAAAAATAAATCTAATGTAAGATTATAAACAAATTTTCAACTAAATAACTTCATTTTCATTGTTGGAAAGTTTTGATTTATCTCCGAATAATGAAATTTTAGCAGACATAAAATCTTTTTTTATACATATTTGATTTGTCATATGTTTTTCAAATTCACTACTAAAAAAATATAAGAAATTTTACTATCAAAATTTATAAACTCTGACCAACTTATACAAATACAATGAAAATATAATTTGTTTATTTATTACGAGTCAAAAAAACTACAAGATAAAAAAGAAGGAAAGGGTAGAAAACAAAGAAATGAAGTTGACTATCGTCGACAACAAAAAAAAGTTATTGATAGTAGCGAAAGAGAAAATCTTATAAACGACGATTAGGGTTTTGATATCTCTCTTGTTTTTCTTAGCCAGATATATATTTTATTTTGGCATATCTTATTCATTTCCCTCATTTAAGTAATTGCCTAGACAAAAATTCTTTTTTTTTTTTTTTATATCTATTTTCCCTTAATCCTTTTCTATTGACAGTTAAAATCTGTTAAGAGTATTTCATTCAGTTCATCAATACTTCAAGTTGTATGCACATAATCTCTTCTTATCTCATTATTATGGAGTACGCATAGAAACAAACAAAGCATGACCAAAAAAAAAAAAGAAGGCTTTGAGCTAGACACAAGCTGTAGAATCTCAAGCCATGGCCTGAATCACCGGAAAGCAAAAATGGCTTGGCTATCTTCAATAGCTTTGACTGTTTTGAAGAATTACTGCAAGGGTATCAGTGCACAGCATAACAAATTTTGCTAAATGAATTAAGGTGGCAATGTTGGTTGATGAGCCCCTGAAAAGTGATTATGTTGCATTGAAACTTGAGTTTGGTCATATTTCTGCAATTCACGTGCGTTTTTCTATTTCAAAAACTTTATATTTCTCACCTATATTTTATAAAATATGGTTTTTCCTTGCAGTGTTTTCCATTTTCTAATTTGCTCCATTTCTATTTCTGTGCTACATTGGTGGATTCAATTTTGCCAAGAGTAAATTTGCTAGGGGGACAGACAGCTAGAAATCCCAATGACATTCAATTGCAATCAAGCTTCTATAAAGTATTCCCTCATTTACCAACGAGTTTTTCTAATAAAAAATGAAACATTCAGCTATTCTATCTTTTTAATAAGAAAATGGTAACATCTGAAATGATATCATGCACATTTGTATCGATATAAAAATATCAAAATAGAATCATATATAAGCCGTAAATATATAACCAATCCTATTTAATTAATGTTTAGTCTTTAAACTGGAAACTTATTAGTGCTTAGGCCACTTGTATGATGTATGTATCTAAGACCAACAAAACACCCTAGACGGGCAAGAAAGTCTATGTGCTTTGCCTACATATGAAAGCAGCTTAACAGACTTAAGCCAGCTCCAGACATTTGCAACTAAACCAACCACCTGGGCAAAAACCAACCATTTCCACTATGTTTTTTAAGTCCCAAGCAGACAGAAATCAAACAGTCACTGCCTGTGCTTTTCCTATCTAAATTCATAGTAGAAATATACTATGAAATCCCATATTTATAATTGTAAACAACATGGAAAGTATAGACCTCGTAGTAAAACGTTATGCAACCCAACTTCAATTATGTTACCCTTCTCAAAACTCCATCATCTCTTTTTCATTAGCTCGTACCATCCACGCCCACATGATAACTTATGGGTTCAAGCCACGTGCCCACATTCTTAACAGCCTGATCAACATATATTGCAAGTCATTAAAACTCTACTACGCGCGCAAGATGTTCGATGAAATTCCCCAACCAGACATCGTTTCAAGAACTACGCTGATTTCTGCATACTCCGCCACTGGGAATCTAAAGCTTGCGAGGGAAATATTTGTTGAGACTCCGTTGATAACTCGAGACACTGTTTTCTATAATGCGATGATCACTGCATATTCGCATAATAATGATGGTCATGCTGCTATTCAACTATTTTGTGACATGAGAAGGAATGGTTTTAGGCCTGATAATTTTACTTTTACAAGTGTTCTTGGTGCGTTGCCGCTTGTCGTAGAAGAAGAAAGGCAATGCCAGCAGCTGCATTGTGCAGTGCTTAAGTCAGGAACAGGGTTTTTTATTTCAATTTTGAATGCATTAATGTCTGCTTATGTTAAGTGTGCATCAGCACCATCAGTGTCATCGTCATCCTTGATGGGTATGGCTAGAAGAGTGTTTGATGAGATGCCTGAGAGAGATGATTTGTCGTGGACAACTCTTATTACTGGGTATGTCAAGAATGATGATCTTGATGCAGCAAAAGAGGCTTTTGATGGAATGACTGAGAAGCTAGGAGTGGCATGGAATGCAATGATTTCAGGTTATTTGCATAGTGGACTGTATCGAGAAGCATTGGAGATGTTTAGGAAGATGAATTTATCAGGAGTTCAATTGGATGAGTTTACATACACAAGCATCATTAGTGTTTGTGCGAATGCTGGTCTTTTGCAGCTTGGCAAGCAGGTGCATGCTTACATTTTAAGAAACAAGGTGGACCCTTCGCCAGACTTCTCATTGCCTGTGAATAATGCATTAATTACGTTATATTGGAGATGCAATAAAGTTGATCAGGCTCAAAAGATATTTAATGGTATGCCAGTGAGGGATCTTGTATCATGGAATGCTATTTTATCTGGGTATGTGAACGCTGGGCGAATAAAAGAAGCTAAATCCTTTTTTGATGAGATTCCTGAGAAAAAAGTTTTGACGTGGACTGTGATGATATCAGGGTTAGCTCAGAATGGGTTTCCGGAAGAGGGTTTGCAGCTGTTCAACCAGATGAAATTATTAGGTTTTGAACAATGTGATTATACATTTGCAGGAGCAATTACTTCTTGTTCTGTGCTTGGATCATTGGAGCATGGACGCCAGCTCCATGCACAACTCGTCCGCTTGGGGTTTGATTCAAGTCTTTCAGCAGCAAATGCATTGATAACTATGTATGCAAGATGTGGTGTTCTTCAAGCTGCTAGTGCTTTGTTCTATACCATGCCTTGTGTTGATTCAGTATCTTGGAATGCCATGATTGCAGCTCTGGGGCACCATGGACATGGTGTTCAAGCTATTAAACTTTTTGAACAGATGCTGGCAGAAGGAATATCGCCTGATCGGATTTCCTTTCTCACAGTTCTCTCTGCATGTAGTCATGCAGGTTTGGTTGAAGAAGGACAGCATTATATCAAAACAATGCATTATGTTTATGGCATAACCCCAGGTGAAGATCATTATGCCCGCGTTGTTGATTTGTTATGTAGGGCTGGGAAATTCTCAGAAGCAAAAGGGGTGATAGAATCAATGCCTTTTGAGCCTGGAGCTCCAATTTGGGAGGCTCTTCTTGCTGGCTGTCGGATACATGGGAACATGGATCTGGGCATTGAAGCTGCAGAGCGACTCTTTGAGCTGAAGCCCCAACATGATGGAACATATATACAGTTGTCAAACATGTATGCTGTGGCAGGTCGGTGGGATGATGTGGCCGAAGTTCGGAAATTAATGAGGGACCGGGGGGTGAAGAAGGAGCCCGGTTGTAGTTGGATTGAGGTTGAAAGCATGATCAATGTATTCTTGGTTGATGATACCGTGCACCCTGAGGTGCATGCAGTTTACGATTATCTTAATCAGCTCTTCCTGGAAATGAGAAAATTGGGGTACGTCCCTGACACAAAATTTGTGTATCATGATATGGAGTTTGACCAAAAAGAACGTGCCTTGTCTACTCACAGCGAGAAGCTTGCAGTTGCTTTTGGGCTTATGAGACTTCCTCGAGGAGCTACTGTCAGAGTTTTCAAGAACCTTCGGATATGTGGTGACTGTCACAATGCTTTCAAATATATGTCACAAGTTGTTGAGAGGGAAATTGTTGTGAGAGATGGAAAGAGGTTTCATCACTTCAGGGATGGTGAATGTTCTTGTGGTGATTATTGGTAGGCAATTCATACAAAATCTGAGACAGTTAACTTCAAATCAGAATTTGTTTGGCTTTTGATGGAATTTCAAAATAAAGCCTTGCCTTTGACTATTTTACAAAAGTTGCAGGGAGGGAGATTTTTGTAAGAGATGGAAAGAGGTTTCATTATTTCAGGATGGTGAGCTGTGGTGATTACTGATAGGTAGTTTCTGTTAAAATCTGACAGAGGATTCAACTCAGAATTTATTTGGCTTTAGGTGGAATTCCAACATGTGATTTTGCCAGTTGCCATCAAATAATGCAACTTCTGATTTGGTGGAATTCCAACATGTGATTTTGCCAGTTGCCACCAAATATGCAACTTCTGATGTATATAATTCTTTTCAAAGGATTATACAAGTGTAATACTAACCCAAGTTTTTTTCCCTTTCCATTACATCTGGCAATTCTAATTTTATTGAAAGGAACATTAGCAGCTTTGTCAATGTAGAAATGGGCGAGATTGTTAGCAAGTTATTGGATTTTCACATTTGGATTATTAGCTCCAGATTAAAGGGATTGGAGTTGTGCCCTATCACCCTGCTACTTGCGATTTTAAGGAACTGCTTACCTCAAAATGCTTCAGAAAGAAAATTTTCAAGCAGCTAATTCCTGCACTGAGGATATTTCGTGGAATCTCATTATATGATTAATCAAGAGCAATCCCTTGTCACTATTTTTGGGCATTAGCACTGCGGTTTTCACTTCCAAGGAACTTTTACTAATCGAATGATCTTGAGTCTATGCGAGCAAAATCGGGGCCTACTTAAATCAACTGCATGCCTCCAAGGTTGTCCGCAAGCAGTGATAATTCTGTGACAATAATATTCGGATGAAATGGTCCTTTGGAAGTGATTTCCTCCTTTATTTTTGTCATTTTAGTTAAGCCAAACATCATATTCATTCTATAGCTGCTCAATTATCACTAGAAAGCATATTAGAGATGGTATTTTTACCCCCTATAATTATATGCAGCGCCTGGACCTACAATTTGTCAAAAAAATCTTTTTTTAATTTCTTGACAAATTTGCTAGATATGGATACAGAAAAGTCTGGAAAGATAAATATATTCTTCTACTTCAGATTGATAATCCGTTTGCATTGATTTGAATAACTTACAATTCACATTCAACACTACCAATATGAAATGCTAGTTATTGCAACAAGGTAGTATACATTTCAAAATTTTGCCAGATACACTGAATCCTGTCTCTTAAGGTTCACATTGTCCAGATGCAAATGAAATTAAATGCAAACAGAGAACGCATGCACTATGTTTTTTAACCATCCTGTTTTTTTACTATCAGTCCTTTGCTCTCAATAATTTTTGCAGTTCTCTCTCCTGATGCAAGACTCCTCTGCCATCAGATGTCTCAAATAAATTCACCTGTCACCAAAAAAGAAGAAGACAACATCAATTCTCTCAATTTTAGCAGTAAACTAGCTTAAAACTTGCCTAACCATATTGATCCTAAAATGTGTTTAACAACTATGGAAACACACACACACACACACAAGAGGACAATATGGTAAAGATGTGAATCACAACACATCAGTTAAAGATACAACCTTCACATATTTTGAATCCTTTGATGGTGTAGACTACCCATATAGGCAAGCCCAATTTGTTATCCTTTTAAGAATATCTCAAGATTTGCAACATGATAAAATAAAACAGAACGAAAAATTTAGAAAGCATATTGGATTTGACCAAACCTTAAGAGGTTGAAGAATTTGTTACTTCACTTGTGCTATTTGAACTCCTTGTGTTGTCAGCAGATGGAGGCACATAAATTCGTGCTTTTTTCAGAATTTCAGCAACAACCCAATGCTTTCGCTTGCTCAATGGCCTAGAAGGATCCAATCTAACCTGGATTCATGTAGCCACAATGTAAAAAAATAAAAATTTTATATAATTAGTCATTGACTGGATAAATGATTGCCAGACTAAATGATACTATAAATGCTTTTGTATGCTCAGTTGCTTTTTTTACTATGATTATAGATACTAAAACAGGAGCAGGAGAGAATAAGGGAGATGAAAATAGTTTTACTTCTGTGCAACTACTTCAATTATAATCAGACCAAACGAAGCAATATTAAATTCTCATTGCAGTCCCTTAGTATGAATAATTAAAAAGAGGAAAATTGAGCATTTCTTTCATACAACCTCTCCAAAGAACCAAGGCATAAGTTGAGAAATACAACTCCTACAAGGCAAGGCAGCAAAGAAGCCTCAAATATGGATTCACAACCTAGTCTTTATTCATTAGTTAAAAATGTAAAAGGCTGAAAAGAAGTTTACACTGAACAATTTATCCAACAAATCTTCTTTGTGCCATCTTAAAGCACTTGAGCAAGAAATGCCTCCACAATGTGAAGTTTGCACACAAGTGTTTGAATGGTAGCACACAGGAAGCATATAACAAACAAAATTAACGTGCAAATAGTCAACGAATTTCAGGTAGACTACTATAAATTGAATAATTTTTCTAATATATGAAGAAATTTGAGACACTTGGATTCTTGTTTCTTCTTTTCCTCCTATGATAAAAAGGGAACTCAAGAACAAAATGGCAGTATTACTACCACAATTGATTAAAATCAAATACCAACCCAGTAACTACAATACTCTACTTTATTTCAAGGAAGTAGCAAACTTTCAATAATTTCAATTTTCTTCAAAGAATAAAGAAAGTGAGCGAGCGAGAGAGAAATAGTTACTCGATCGCCAATGTTGCAGAGATTGTGCTCGTCGTGGGCCATGAACTTAGACGTCCGCTTCACGTAGCGGTTGTATAGTTTGTTGTGGAAGAGTCGATCGACAGCGACAACCACCGACTTCTGCATCTTGTTCGAGACCACCATTCCCACCACCGATTTCATCTTCCTCTTCCGGTTTTGATTTGATTTCCACTAATGCTTCTCTCAATAGCCACCCAAACTAAAACGCACCGTTTTAAATGCACTCTGAACCCCCGATTTGCTTTCGTTTTCGTTTTCCCTTTTTTTTTTTTTTTTAATTTAACGTAAATAATTAACTTAGTTTATACACATAAAGACTAATTTTTTTTAGACATTATAAAAGTACTTGAGATTTTCTTTTTTGAAACTTACATTTACTATCTTTTTTTTTTTTTTTTTTTTTTAAGGATTGAATATGAGACTTTTACATTTGTACAATTCAAATTTTATCCTCCTCTTGTAAATATTTACTAAATTTTTTTTTATCTCATATGTATTTTACATGAAAATTTACTTCTATTAATTGGTTACTATTCATATCTAAAATAAAATTTATGGGTAAAAAGGATTACATAATTAGTTATTGATAGGTAATAATAATTTTTTTTGAAAAAAAAATGTTCATAATTAATTACTAGCTTTTTTTTTCTCCTATAAATATCACACTATAAGAAAATAGTGAATAAAAACTAAAATTTAGCTACTATCTGTGTTAGTAGCTATTTAGTGACTAAATAACGACTACCTAAAATTTAACGACTATATAGTTACAAATTAGATTATACCAATTATTAGCTACTAACAATTAATAGTTATGTAATCGCTAAATAATGACTATAATAAATATTATAACTAAAAAGAAACTAAAAAATTTTATGCAAAAACTTTTTCTGCCTCAACATTTAGCAACTAATGAAATTTTAGTTGTGAACTTTAGTTACTACCTTCCTAGTAGTTAAACAACTGCTCATTAGTTATTGTATAGTCTATAGTCACTAAATAACAACTAACATTTGTAATAATTAAGTGTAAATGAATTTCGTATAACTTAGCTACTCAATTATGTTAGTTGCTAAATTTAGCTAATGTCTGTAGTAATAGCTAATTAGTTGCTAAATATATAAAATATTATATTATATAATAAATTATTTTATACAATTAATATTAATTACTATATATAATTTAAGTATATTATATATAATTATATAATATTTATATATAATATAATTTTATATGATGTAATTATAATATGAATTATATATTTATAGTATAATATTAATATAAATAAAATAATAAAAATATAATATAATAAAACATAAAATATAATTACAATATATTTTTTATTTATTTTTAATATTTGTATAATTTATATATAATATATTATATATTATAATCAGTGACAGAACCAAAAGAGGGCTGGCATGGGCTCAAATCTCCTCTAACCAGCTAGGAGCTTGCAATGGAGGAGCCTTACTTTCATGGAGGAGAGAAAGAGGGGGCAGGCTGGAGGAACAAGAAACCTCATTCGAAAGTTTTTTTTATTGTTTTAAAATGATCATCAAAACGGCACCGTTCATTTTAAGTGAAATGTACCGTTTTGTTAAGTGACAAACAGAAAAATTTATAAGCGAAACGTTCCTTTTAAACGGTCCACCCTCAACCCTTCTCTCTCTCTCTGTCTCTTCCCCCACACGTTTTCATTTTGCTGAAATTACCATGTGCCTTCTTTCTTGTTTTATTTCATTTTTTTTTTCTTTTTTTGATTTTTATTTTCTTTTTTCATTTTCATTAAGAATAATATCAATCATAATAATCAATAATCAAAATTTTTATAATTAAAATATATACTATATAAATTAAATTTCTCTATTCATAATTAAATTAACTTTTTTAAAATACATAAATTAACTTAAATATAAATATATTATCTCATTTAGATAATTAATATTAAATTTTGCTTAAATCAAATAATAAATCATCCACAATTAATTACTTCTTATGATAAAATATATATCATAAATAATTTGATTTTTTAAAATTAATAAAAATTATTTTAACATAAATAACTTTATTTTTCATAACTAAATGTTTTAAATTAATTTAATTCATATAACATTCTTAATTAAGTCAACTTAATCAATAACTCAAATAAACTTAAATAATTTAATATCTTTAATCTAAATTAATTAAAATTTTTAAATATTTATTTAACATAATTTTTTCACTTAATATAATTAACATTAAAATCATTTAAATCATATACTCATATTAACTAAATTAATTTAATAAATCCCTTTAACATCGTTAATTCACATAATGTAATTAACATTAAAATCATTAAAATCATATGTTTATATTAACTTAAAGTAATTTTCATAATTTTCTTAAATCTCAATAAAATTTATACTTAAATAACTAATTTCATATTTTTAAATCCTTCAATCATTAAATATATTTTCTTTATATATATTCATTTTAAAAATATTATATCATCACATATTTATTCAAATTTAATTTTTAAATATAAAACATGCATTAAACATAACTCTTTAAAATTAATTCATAATAAATAATATAATTTTTTAATATAAAATTATTTCTCTTTAAAATACTTATATATACATGAAATAATCTTCTTAAACACAATAAAATATATATAATCATCATTAAATCATTACAATTCATAATTATATATGTAAAAATAAAAAAATATTTTTAAAATAACTTCGTTCACTAAATTTTTCTAAAATCATATTTTAAACGTAACCCTCTAAAAATAATTTTTAATTCTACCATTAATTAAAATATAATATATTATACATATAATATTGATATAATATAATTATAATATTTCATTTTTTAATAATTATATATATTATTTTTATGATAATTATATATAATATATTAAATTACAAAATCTTAATATTATATATATATATATATATATATATATATATATATAGTAATATTATATATAATAGTTACTATATGTTGTAGTTAAGTGTAATTAAATTTATAATAATTTAATATGTTAGTCACTAAATTTAACTGTTAACCCACTGGTTAATTAGTCTCTAAGTAACTTTAAAAAAAAAAAAATAACTGGTGCATTTCGTTCCTTTGCCCTTTTCTTTTATCCTCTTTCTCGCGAACCCTAATAAAGCTAACAAAAGCTAGCCATTGCTTTTGCCATCCATTCTTTTCTTCTTCACAGAGCTGCTACTTTGTGATTTATCTGCGTTATTTCGAATCCCTAAATCCCTAATCCCTACTGCATGGTCTTTAGTCCTCTATATAAACTGCATTTCTTCGATGGTGCAGCCTCACTGTCCACGCCTCTCTCTTCTATTCTCTCAGCTTTTGATATAATGAAGAAATTCGATCAAATATCAACAAATGGTGGATAAAGAGACGTTCACATTTTAGGCAGAGATCAACAAGTTGCTGGGTTTGATCATCAACAACTTCTACAGCAGCAAGGAGATGTTTCTTTGTGAGCTAATTAGCAATGCTTCAGATGTATGTTTCCATGTCACCTTTTTATTATCGTTCTATGCTACATGCCTTTACTTTAGAGCATTTATATGATTATGTCTTTGTTGTTTGGTAGCTATTTATATTAGGTATGCATTGAATCTGAATTTTTCTTAGGTTTTGGTTTTGATTTTTTTAGGAGAATCTGTAAATCCCAACCCCTAACATTAAAATCAAGCTGATCCATAAATCCACAACAGTAAATCCCCAAATCTCCAACCCTAACATTCTTCGATCCTTCTCTGTTTCTAAAGAGCGGGCCTTAGTTGTTAGTGCAAATCGAGGTTTTATTTCTTGATTTTTATCTTGTATTTGTTTTCGAGATTTTTTCCTCAAGTGGGTTTGGCTTGGATTTGGGGATTATGCTATTTTCTTGTCATGAATTTTCTTGTCTCCATTTTTCTGCAATTTCGATTATTTTGTCTAAGTTCATGAATAGCTTAATGTTTCTGAATAGTTGTAGATTATTTGACCATTATGCTATTTTGAAGAAGTTTTTGTGCGAAGATCTTCACCCTTTGTCTTTGGGGATTGAACTTCTCATATGTTCTACACTGTTGGATTTTTTTTTTTTTTTACTTCTTTGAATTTTTCAAGAGTTGGCTCCTTTTTTGCACTTCTGTCAAATTGTTAAATATAAGTTTGTGTTGTTATGAAGCAGTTTGGTATGAAAACTGAAAATTTTTAACTAAAAACTCACAATCTTAGTCAATATAGCAGAGTTGTAGAGTCTAGAATTTTGGTAGTCAAATAGGAAACTTTTATCTGGAACTTACTATATTTAGGATGAGTTATTTTCTAATGTTTATGTTGATTTTAGTTTCTGTTACTTAATTACCATTTGTCAGAGTTCCTTGTGGTGTTTTAAAATTGATACTTATGAGATTTGGCTTAGTGATATTGAAGTTATTTCCAGTGTTGCACATCCAAACTTTAAAAAAAAAAAACACAATCTGTTACTAATTGAACCAATCTCCATCAATTCATTAAAGTGATTATGTCACATTCTTGGAGAGATTTGATCTTTTTTTTTTTTTTTGGTGCCAACTAAGTGTTAAGAAAGTTCATTTGTGAACATTGCTTTATTACAATGCCAAAAACCTAACTGAACTTCTACCAAAACATAGCAACAAAATCCATATTGAAGAGCGAATTGAATCTTTTACTTTGTAACTTAGTGCCTATGAGCATAGTGGCAATGTTCTTTAGCAGAATACCAGATGGATTCAACTAGTTTAGTTCTTGGAGCATGTTTTAGAATCTTACCGTTGCAATTCCATCGCACTTTAGGATTAGAATAGAATAGGACAAGTTTTCTTATAATTTACAGATTCTCCACTTCAAGAAATGGGAGCTTTTATCCATAACTTGAGAAATTTTTTTTTTGTCTAAATTGATGTACCTGTAAATTGTCATTGTAATTTTTTTAATTGCAAATTCTTTTACTAAAATAAGAAATAATTTCAAAATAAAATATAAATAATTTTATAAATTCAAATAATTTGTCAATATTTTTAAAATTTTTATTTATTTGAATACAATATCCTAATGAGAATTTCTTAATTATTTTTCACCTTAATAAAGATTTTAAAATGACAATATAGCTGTAAATCAAGGCATCATAGTCTAACCCAACAAGAAAAAAAAAAAAAAGATTCATTCTCATTTTATTTATTATGTTTTGTCTTGTTGAATGACTAAAAGTGGGTTTCATCTGTATCCTTGTATGGAATAATTCCAAATCTCTTGCTGTGAATTTATGCTGGTATCTCATTAATCTACTAAGCGACATTCGCAAATGCTCATAACATTTATTCTCAAATTTTTTAACATTATTTCTGATGATGCATTTTTTTTAAAGGCTTTGGATTTGAAATTAATTTATTTTTGTATTATTGGTTGAAACGTTGAAAATTGTTGTTCTTTTTTCAGTTATTTCTATTGATATAAGGACAAAATTGTATGAAAATTGTTTGTTTAATTTAAGGGGTTTGTTGCTTTTTATGCTTTGGTTATGTCAACAGATCATTGTTTCATTCCCTTCCATATTAGGAATAAGTAAAAAAAAAAAAAAAAGGGCATATTTATATCTTGATCATGAAGTCTTCTACAATATAAAGGGAAAATTTTATGCCATACATTCGAATTCAGCATTGTTGTGGTTGATTATCTAAGTCATCATCTGTATCTTTCTTTCTTTCTCTCTTTTTTATTTTTTTTTATTTTTTAGATTTTTCGTGGCTTCTCCTGTTCAAGTAATTCATAGTGGAATGAATTCTGAGACACTTTTTAGTACTGTCAAAGAGAATTGAATAGAAATAATCTTCTTTTCTACTTGTCATATATTTGGAATTCTTGTAAATGAACACTTCAAAGATTGATTGTCAAGACAGAATCCAACAGAGTAACGGACTAATCAGTTACTTTGCTCTTCATTTCTCACAATTTTACTATTTTAATTAAAGTTTCTAATAATTTGAAAGCGATCACATTATGGGGTGTATATATTCTATAAGATATTTATGACCTAAAAATTGATTAGTAGTTTAAGTCTCCATGGATCCATTTTTATGTCTTAAAAATGAGTGCAACAACAATTTTTTGGGTGAGTATGATGACTTAGTCTTCTTGTTGTATTCATCAGCTCTTTTTTTTTGTGTGTGTGTGTTATAAAATCCTTACATTTCGTATCATTTCTGTTTGTAAAGAACTTACATAGAACTAAAATATTGGGTTGTTAATTTGGAGTTTTGCATTGGCTGATCTGTTGAGATTCTAAAATAATTAATTCCTGATAAACTTTGTAAATTTTATTTGTCAGATTTGAACCAGAAAATAAGAATAATGAAATTTCAGTAATCATCCCAAACAGATTTTATTTACAAGTAATTACTTGTAATGAGAGTTTTAGTGGTTGTAGTATGCTTTAGGTTGGGATTGATGTGCTTATTTGATGTGCAGGCGGAGCATCATACCATAAATCACTTTGTAATCTCCTTATAAACGGATAGGAGGACCACCACTTGCTTGCAATTGCTTTTACATTTTAATATTGTAGTTGTTCCACTTTTGGATCATGTTCAGTAACTGGTGATAAGAAGTCAAGAATGGGAATCGGCCTTGCATTCTCAATTCCTTGAGTTTTGGTACCACTGGATAAAGGAAAATGGGAAGTTATCGACTTCAGATGATTCACCGAGATTGACCCGTCTGCAAACGATTTGCTCACAGACAACCTCTAGTGAACTATTTAATTGTCAAACATGGGATAATGATTTTATCTGTACTTTTTCTTTTAAAATATAAGATGTTAAATATACTTTTTCTTTATTCTTATGATAAGAAATTATAATTCCATTTCATTTTAATTTTTTTCAATATTAATATTAATAAATAATAAAAATTTAATTAAATAATATTCATAAATGATTATTAATAAATAATAAAGAATTTTAATAAATAATTGAAATTTAATTAAATTTAATATTTGTAAAAAATTTTAGCTATTACAATAGATAGTAGCTAAACAATATTTATTTAATTACTACAATTACATTAGTAGCTAAAATATAGAGCTTAGTGGCTATTAGTGGTAATAACCAAACAGTCTCTATTTAAAGACTAGGAAAGTTAGTAATTAAAGTTTTAACTTTGGCGACTATAACTTATAGTAGCTAAATAGTCGTTATTTAGCAACTATAAGAATATTAGTAACTAAAGTAATACCTTAGCGACTACACTGGTTGGTAACTAAACAATCATTATTTTCATTCTCTATAGTTGCTTTTATCATTAATTAGTTGCTACTTTAGCTACTATAATTTGATAGTTGCTATTTAGTAACTATATTTGTGTAATAGCTAAATATCTACTACTTTATTAGCTAAATTCAGCTTAGCTACTAGGAAAATAATGAGTACAACATGTTAATCGCTAAGATCTTAGCTATTACAAAAACACAATTTAACTAGTAATTTTTTTGCATTAGCTAAATTCAATTGTTTATTTTTTTTGTAGTGTCATGTGGAGGTTTTCTTTGGAAAGGAAATGATACTAACAAAAAGAGAGGGTTGATTGCTTGATCTGAACTTTGCATATGTAAATGTGAATAGGATTTAGGTGTCAAGAATGTCACTAGTTGGAATAGAGTAATAGTGGTGAAAATAATTTGGAAACTCCTAACTTAAAAAATATGGTGGGTATTTTGAACCCTTATCAAATTGGATTTGGTTAGTTTACTGAAGCTAAAGGAAGAAAATGAAAAAGTTTTTTAAGAATATATTAGGGAATGAATGTGATTTTTACTTTTAGTATGATCCTTAGCTAAATGACGAGGTTTTGATGAAAAGTCCCTTAAGTTGTGTATAAAGGATGTTGTTATTCTAAAATCTACCAAAGTATATTCAACATCGTGACATAGGGACAGGTCCGTCATAAAACTATTAACACTTTTGTAGATTTAATTTTGGAGTATGTTAAAAATTCTACTACTATGCATGAGCATGTGAACGATAAAATTATATGGAGTCCACTAGAGTTTTCTCTATAAATTGAGGAATACTCTACATATAATTGAGGAATACTCTATATATAGTAGGAAGTATGTCTTGTCTCTTGACAAATTGTGTATTTCTTATTCCTTGATAAGTTAAGTTTTTTAGTTTATTATATTTTCTGTTAGCTATGACAAGTAGTTCCAACAATATGGCTAGTATGGAGGATTTGTATGCTCAAATCTCTTTGGTAGATGAGGAGGAAAATGGTTTGACCATTGAGGATAATCTGGAGAATGAACATATGGATGACTTTCAATGGTGTTTAATAGGCAGATTTTTAGCTAATAAGATGGTGAACTTTCTGACAGTGAGTACATTAGCTTCTCTTTGGTGCCCTGTTAAATGTGTTTGCATTAAGGAGTAAAGCCTTTTTTGTTTTTGTTTCAGTTTTTCCATGAATTGAATATCCAAAAGGTTATGAAGAATGGTCCATGGACCTTTAATCAACATCCTTTATTGATTAAAATGATTGGAGAATGGTGAACAACCTTCGAAGGTCTCTCTTCATATGATTGAGATGTGGATGCAAGTTTACAATCTCCTAAAGGGTTTCATGTCTGAGCGAATGGGTAAACTAATAAGAGATTACATGGTTAGTTTGTAGAAGTGAATCCACACAATTTCAATGTGTTATGGAGAATTTTTATGAGGAATCGATTTTCAATGGATGTTATAATTCCTATTAAAAGAAAGGTGAAAATAAAGAGACAGTGGGGTGACTAGATTTGGATTAACTTTAAATATGAAAGAATTTCCATGTTTTGTTTCTTCTTTAGAGTTATTGGCCATTCAAAAAATTTTTATGAGAAATTATATGATATTTAGAGGGCAAAGCCAACGAATGCGTATGGTTCATGGTTAAGAGCTCATAATCGTAATGCCATTAATTTACCTAGGGAAAAGTGGTTGTATAATTCTATATGGAAGAATATGACTAGAGAAAGAGAGGATGATGGTGACAAGATGATTATTGATGGCCAACTAAATAGGAGTCCTATTTTGGTAAGGGTGTGATTTTAGGAAATAGTGAGGGAGGAAATGAAGGAGTGATGAAGGATACATGCATAGGGAAACAAATGAGATTAAAAGGAATTCAAATGAAAAAGTCTTCTAGAGGAGGTGTTAATAAAGATCCAACTCAGAATGAACTTATTGATGGGTTTGTTATTATGGACCCAAAGAGTAGAAGGCAGGATGCAGAGATAAATAGGTTCATGCCTAGGAACAAAATTAGATGATGTTTTAAAAAACTTGATGTCAACGAGCCTAAACCCAGGCCTGCGGGGACCAATGAGTGTGCTTTTATGGAAT
This sequence comes from Omphalea diandra, assembly GCA_949677035.1. NCBI lineage: Eukaryota > Viridiplantae > Streptophyta > Magnoliopsida > Malpighiales > Euphorbiaceae > Omphalea > Omphalea diandra. Next base: position 3,399 of record CATIWR010657511.1, on the reverse strand, counting down.
TATCATGGGCTTAGAAATCCATAGACAATTCAGGTTTTGAGGGATCTAGTTATTTCTAAATGGCTCACTTTTATTTTTTTTAACTAAAACTATGGTCAGTAATAAGGAATTTGAGGAGCTGCAGAATATCCTTAGATTCAAAGGCTTTTTTTTGTAATGGAAAGACAACGAAATGAAGGGGGTATTGCACTATTATGGAAAAAAAAAAGGGTATGACAAAGTTGTTGGGTTATTCAGATAATTACATTGATGTTGCAGTGTCAATTGCAAGACTTATGGGGTATTATGGATTTTTTTAGCATTCTAGGAGGAAAGAGTCATGAAACCTTTTTCACCAGCTCAAAACTAGATCAACTCTACCTAAGTTATCTTAGGTGACTTCAATGATTTGCTTTCTCTTTTAGAGAAGAAAGGAAGGTGTCCTCATTTGGTTTGGCTAGTTAATAGGTTTCATGAAGCGATGAAGGATTGTGATTTGTATGAAATAAAAGATGATTGGGCATAACTTCACATGGGAAAGAGAGAGGGAAATGACATATTAGTTTGAGAAAAGCTAGATAGGGTGTTTGGTTCTCAAGATTGGTGTCACCAATTCACAATGGCAAATGTTTTTAACCTTTGTATAGCAACATCTTACCATTCTCTCCTATTTCTTCAATTAATCAAGCAAGTTTTTTTAGCTAAAAGAGAGGAAGTTTAGGTTTGATAATGCTTGCTTAAGAGAAGTTGGTTGTAAAGGTGTGGTTGAGCAGAGTTGGATGTTGAGTAAGGGCAATACGATTCAATTTTAACTTGAAAAGTGTGGGAAGCATCTTTTGCATTATGGTATTAAGCTCACAAAGTCATTCAAGAATAGGATGGATCAATGTAAGAAAGGGATGCAATTTCTTTAGGGTATGATGTTGATGCAATCAATAAGCTTAATGAGGTTAGAAAGGAGTATGTCAATGTTCTTTCTTAACAAAATTATTTTTGGAAGCAACGTGCCACATAACATTAGCTGTAATTTGGCAATTCTAATTCAAAATTCTTCCATGTCGAAGCTTCAGCCTGGAGAAAGAAAAATTTTATTAATTAGTTGAAAGATAAGGAAGGCAACTGAAGGTCTTAGGATAATGGGCTTGATGAGGTGGTTATTGATTATTTTTATTAGTTGTTTTCTTCTTTTAAGGTGATTATTAGGAGGTAATTAATAATACTGAGTCGTGTGTTAGTGAAAAGTGGAATAGGGATCTCTTGACTAAGTTTATGGAGGAGAAGGAAAAGGTTGTTGTTTTCTCTATGTATCTAGATAAAGCACCAGACCTTGATGGTATTAACCAACATTTTATCAAAGCTTTTGAAGGCTAATCAGGAAGGATATTGTAGAAGTCTATTTAAGGTATCTGAATGGTTGTTGCTTGCTACCTAGTTTGAATGATGATTTGACTGTATTGATCCCAAAAATAGATAAGGTTGAGACTATGGTTGATCTTAGACCTATCTCCTTATTTAACATTTCGTTTAAGGTGATATCAAAAGTAATTGCTAACCAAGTTAAGAAAGTGTTGAATTGTGTTATTTCTGACTCATAAAGTGCATTTATTCTTGGTAGATTGATCATAGACAATGTGCCTGTTGCCTCTAAGGTTAACAAGAGCAAAGCATATTATCACATTAAGTAGGGCTTCCTTAGGCATATGTCGATTCAGTTATCTTTTACCTCTAAATTAGTGAATTTAATTATGTTATGTGTCTCTATTGTTCATTATAAGGTTATGCATAATGGTCAGATTTTTTGTCCTAGTATTCCTCAACATGGACTTTGGCAAGGACATCTAATTTTGCCATATCTTTTTATTATTTAAGCTAAAGGATTGTCTTAATTAATTTGTAAGCATGAGAGGAGTAGTTTTCTACATGGCTATTGAGTTGTTAGAAGGGTGCTTATGGTTTCACATTTATTTTTTGTTGACGACAACTTCTGCTTTTGCAAAGTTAATACTAAGGAGTATTATGCAATTAAAGATTATTTTCGAAGTTACGAGTAGGCTTCAGGATAGGTTACAAACTATCAAAAATCTTATATTTCATTTAGCTCAAACACATCAGAAAAGGTAAAGAGGGATATTTGTTTTATGTTAAATGTGCCTTTGACAGATAATCATGGGAAATAGTTGGGGCTGCCTTCATTGATTGGGAGAAGTAAGAAGGAGATCTTTGGCTATATTGAAGATTGGGTTTGGAAGAAAGTTCAAGGATGGATGAATACATTACTATCTAAGGCAAATAAAGAGATTATTCTAAAAATTGATGCACAATCTATTCCCATTCATACGATGAGTGTCTTTCTTCTCCCTTATGAATTGTGTATTGAGATGAAGAGGATATTGATATGCCTAATTCCTTGATTGCTAGAATTTATAAGGCAAGATATTATCCTAAAAGGATTGTTTTTTAATGTTACAACAAGGCACAACCTAGGCTATGTTTGGCAAAGTATCAAGAAAGCCAAAGATCTAATCAGGCATGGTTGTTGTCGATGAATTAGTGATGGTAGGTAGGTCACTATTTGGAATGAGCCTTAGCTTCCTGATGTAGAGAATGGGTATGTAGCTTCAAATGTAATTGAAGGTATGACAGAGACCAAGGTCAATTCCTTATTTAAGCTTGATTGTTAAAATTGGAATCGTGATCTTTTTTGCTAATTTGTTTTATGAGCATGATACAAAGCTTATTTTATCAAGTCCTTTAAGTCATTCTCTCAAGTAAGATGATTGGTATTAGATTTTGGATAGGAAGGGCCAATGTTCTGTTAAAATAGCTTATAATTGGCTTATGAGGAGCTATGACTTAAAGACTTCATATGTGTTACAAAATCTATGGAAGAAGGCATGGAATGCCGAAGTCCCTCCTATTATTAGAGAAAAATCGATATTCTTATTGATTCAAATGGTGTGTGTGTATATATATATATATATATATATATATATATATATATATATATATAAACTAGGAAAGAATCAAGAATACCTATAATCATATTATTCCTAAAATTTGGCCTACAATCAAGTATATAAATATGGTATAGATCTTATAACACACCCTCTTAAATTGGGCATAAATGTCAATCATGTCCAACTTGTTACATATGTAAGACACCTGATTTCCATGAAGAGTTTTTGTGAAGATATCCCTTAATTGTTCTCATGTCTTCGTGTATAATGTAGAAATTAGGTTTTGCTATATCTTTTCTCGAACAAAATGACAATCTATCTTAATGTGTTTTGTTCATTCCTGAAACACTAGATTTAAAGCTGTTTGATTGTTGCACCATATATATATATATATATAAGATCGTAAGAGAGTCGTGTAGGGAAAGAGTGTCAATTAACGTGTAGATCTCGGTGGTCGCCGTTT
>CATIWR010657473.1:0-10117 GCA_949677035.1 Omphalea diandra | reverse complement strand
CAAAATCTAACCTAAATCCTTGCAATCTTCAAGAGTTGAAATATTATTCCACAATATTTGACCCAAATCCTTGTCATCTTCAATAATGAAAATATTATTCCACAATCCTTGCATTGCACCTTGAATGACCCCCTTGAATTTCTTTGCCTTTGTCCTCGTAATTGGTCCTTGAGGCATTGCTAATGGATCTTTGCTCTTGGCTACTTGATTTGCATCATTCCCTCCTTCCTCAAAATGATTCGTCCTCGAATCAAACTCATCACCTATATCAAAAGGAGAACGATCACTAACATTAAAAGTAGCACTAACATTATACTCACTAGATAGTTCCAATTTGTAGGCATTATCATTGACTTTTTCCAAGACTTGAAAAGGCCCATCTCCTCATGGATGCAATTTGGATTTTCTTTGATTTGGAAATCTTTCTTTCCTCATATGTACACACACCCAATCGCCTGACTCAAAAATGATTTTCCTTCTTCCCTTATTTGCTTATTGTGCAATTTGTTAGTTCTTCTTCTAGATGTTGATTTGCACATTTTCATGAAGTTGTTTCACCAATTCAGCTTTCTTCCCGCCATCCAAACTACTTCTTTCATTACAAGGTAAAGGAATTAAATCCAAATGAGTTATGGATTAAAGCCATAAACAACTTCAAATGGTGAAAAACTTATAGTAGAATGCATAACATTATCATAAGCAAATTCAACAAAAGGCAAACAAACTTTCCAATTTCTTAAGTTCTTTTGAATGATAGCACACAATAAAGTATCCAAAGTTCTATTCACTACCTCAGTTTGTGGATCACAAATGGTAGAAAATAATAATTTAGTGTTCAATTTATTCCATAAAACTTTCCAAAAATAGCTCAAGAACTTTACATCTTTATCACTAACAATAGTTTTAGGAATACCATGCAATCGCACTATCTCCTTAAAGAACAAATTAGCTATATATGTTACATCATCAGTTTTATTACAGACAATGAAATGTGCCAACTTAGAAAACCTATGAACAATAACAAAAATAACATGTTTTCCTTTTTTGGACCTAGGCAAACCCAATACAAAATCCATAGAAATATCTACCCATGGTTCATTAGGTACAGGTAAAGGAATATATAAACCTTGTAGCAAAATTCTAGACTTAGCTTGTTTACAAGTAACACATCTATCACAAATCTTAATCACATTTTTTTTCATATTAGGCCAATAGAAGTGTTTTTGTAAGGTGTCTAAGGTCTTAGCTATCCCACAATGTCCCATTAATCCACCCTCATTAGCTTCTCTAATAAGCAATTCATGCATAGAACACATAGGTATACATAAAGAATTCTCTTTAAATAAATACCTATCCATTCTATAATAGTTACCAAAAGCTCCTTTTTCACAAGCATCATAAATACTATAAAAGTTAGAATCCTTACCATACAATCCTTTGATGTGTTCAAATCCCAACATTTTTGCATTCATAGTGTTTGTAAGAAAGTACCTTCTAGATAAGGCATCGATAAACATATTGTCCTTACCTTGCTTGTGCTTGATCACGCATCGGAACGTCTCAATAAAGTCACTCCACTTGGCACGCCTCTTGTTCAACTTATTTTGTCCCTTGAGATGTTTCAAAGATTGATGGTCGGTGTGAATTACAAATTTCTTGGGCCATAGGTAGTGTTGCCATGTCCCAATGCTCTCACTAATGCATAAAGCTCCTTGTCATAAGTCGGGTAGTTTAAGACAACTCCACTAAGCTTATTGCTGAAGTAGGCAATGAGTCTCTTGATTTGTATCAAAACAGCTCTAATCCCTAAACTTGAGGCATCACACTCAATTTCAAAAGTATTAGTAAAGTCAGGCAAAGCTAAAACATGTGCCTCACTCAACTTTTCCTTTAACAAATTGAATGCATGTTGTTGTTCACTACCCTACTTAAAACCAATAGTTTTTTATTACCTCAGTGAAAGGTGCAGCAATAGTGCTAAAGTCCCTAACAAACCGTCTATAAAAACTAGCCAACCTATGAAAAGATCTTACCTCGCTTACCGATTTAAGTGTAGGCAACAATTTTTTATAGCACTTACCTTATCTTTGTCAACTTCAAAACCTTTAGCACTAACAACAAAACCTAAAAACACAGTTCAATCTAAACAAAAAGAACATTTTTTAAGATTAGCATACAACTTTTCTCTTTGTAAAACTTCAAATACTAACCTTAAATGCTCAAGATGTTCATTTGAATTCTTTGAGTATACTAGGATATCATCAAAGTAGATGACAACAAATTTACCAATGAAGGGACGCAAAATATGATTCATTAATCTTATAAAAGTACTAGGTGCATTAGTCAAACCAAAAGGCATAACTAACAGTTCATATAAACCATTCTTTGTTTCAAATGCAGTATTCCATTCATCTCTTTCCCTCATGTAAATTTAATGATTTCCACTTTTTAAATCAATTTTGCTAAAAACACAAGATCCATGCAATTCATCTAACATGTCATCTAGCCTAAGAATAGGATGTCTATACTTTACTGTTATATTATTAATTGCATGACAATCAACACACATCCTCCAAGTTCCATCATTCTTAGGTACAAGCAAAATAGGAACCGCACATGGACTCATGCTTTCTCGCACATATCCCTTGGCCAGCAACTCCTTGACTTGCCTTTGAAGTACCTTGGTTTCCTTGGGATTACTCCTACAAGCTAGTCAATTTGGAATTGGTGGTCCAGGAATGAAATCAATATGATGCTCAATACCCCCTAATGGTTAGCAATCCATTGGGTATCTCTTTGGGAAAGACATATCCAAAATCCTACAAAAGAGAAACAAACTCACAAGACAAAGTGTCATCAAGATTGTTTGTAGAAAAATAAGATTCCTTGTACATAAACACGAGGATAATCCTATTACAATACATTGCATCTTTAATGTCACTTTTTTAGCATAAAAATTCACATGTTTCTTTTTTTTTTTCCTCAATAATTTCTTTAAACTTTCTCCTCCACTTTCTATCTTTTTCAAATTTGCTCTTTCTTTTGCCTCACTTTTGTTATCACTTTGTCCTTCTTTTTCTCTTAATTCACTCTCATTCTCTTTCCTCTTTTTGGATTCAGCCCCTTTTTGCTTCTCCCATTCTTCAATTTGTTGGTGCCTTTTGAGATCATCTACATATACTTCCTTTGGTGACAAAGGATTAAGTATAATCCGCTTCTCATCTTTTTCAATGGTGTACTTATTGGTGAAGCCATCACATTTTATTTTCTTATCAATATGTACCACATCACATAAAACTTCATCTTTGTACCTACCAATAGCAAAAGAAACAAATACTTCCTTGTTAAGCCTAACTTCTCTACTATCGTTCAACCATTTCAGCTTGTAGGGTATTAGGTGTTTAATGGTTGGCAAGCCTAACTTTTCTACCATATAATAGCTAGCTACATTAGTATAACTACTACCATCAATTATCACATGACAAACTTTATTGTTGACAAAGCACCTAGTATGAAACAAGTTTTCTCTTTGTTGGTTGACATCTTCATCTTTCTTTACTTAAGTGCTTAAAGCCCACATTGTCACAAGACAATCATCTTCAACTGCATTCTCATCTCCCTCATAATCCGTTGCATCTTCTAAGGATGACATAGAATAACTTTCACCATCTTCAACTTCACTAGCTGAATAATATTTACCATCCTTCTAGATCATAGTCTTTTTATTTGGCAATCTCTTTGGTAATGACCTGTCCCATGGCATTTAAAACATTTAAGTTTGCTTGAAAAAGTGTCAGATACAGGTTTACCTTGCTTTCGAAAGGATGAAAAAACTCCTTTCTTTGAATCAATTTTAGGCATAGTTGATTTAGCCTTATCATCTTTCTTCCATGTTGATTTGTATGATGAAGTGGAAGAAAACTGATTGTTGTTGCCCTTTCTCTTGAGTTGCTTTTCCACCTTAAAAGCATTATGAAGCAAATCCTCCAACTTGATATAAGGTTGCAACTCTAACACATCCGCGATGTCCTTATTCAAACCGTTGAGGAATCTAGCCATTGTAGCTTCGCTATCTTTTTCAATGTTTGCTCTACTCATCAACACCTCCATCTCTTTGTAATACTCTTCAACACTCATAGAACCTTGTTTAAGCCCTTAAAGTCGATTGTACAACTCTCGGTAGTAATGATTGGGTACAACCCGCCTCCTCATAATGATTTTGAGCTCACACCATTTTTCAATGGGATTTTCATGATTTCGTCTCCTTTTCTTTTTGGTATCATCCCACCAAGTCAAAGCATAGCCTTCAAATGAAGCAACAACTTACCTCATCTTTTTGAATTTAGTGTAGTTATGACATTCAAACACCAACTCAATCTTCTTTTCCCAATCCAAGTAGTCTTCGGGATCCAATCACCCAAGAAAGGCTGAAATTTTGAGCTTAACTCCACCATTGTTATTATCTCGCCTTGGCCTTACCCTAACTTCATCTTTTTCATTATCACTAAGAGATTCCTCATCTTCATCTCTATGAATTCTCCTTGGAACTTGCCTTACCTGTCTAGGTGCATTTTGATCATTGGTAGACTCCCTATTGGTTTGAGATACCTCCCATCTATCCATTCGATTAGACAATTATTGAAACATTATTTTCATATTTTGGGACAACTCCATGATCCTTCTATCGCTATTTTGATGATCACTCATCTTGACAATCTACAAAATAAGGTTAATGAAACAAGATAATATAAGGACCTCACTTCACTCCTTCACGTGTTTCACTCAAGTATGATGTCGCTCAAATTCACTCGTGTTTATACTCAAGTTATATTGGTTTTTCTCTAGATGAGCTCACACTCTTACTTTTTACCTCTATTTTCTCACTTAAGATTCTTACAAGAGTCAATTCTCACAATTCAAAACCAATACTTTAAATTAATTCACAAACAACCAAGCAATAATGAGATTTTGGCACAAATATATTGAAGATTTTTTTTTTAAAATCACAAAAGAACGAGGAGAAAAAGATATAACTTAATGGAATTAGTACGAGGACAATAAGTATATCTGATTTGTACAAGGAAATAAACAATAATTTGGAAAACAAATCTGATTTGGAGTAGGGTGTGACAAACCTGAAATAGAAAAGGAGAGAAGAAACCAATCCTAGCTTATGTTGGAAGTCTTGGTTGACTCGTCAATTCCTTATTTAAAACTGATTTCGTGAACTTTCCATACAAATCTTGAAAAAAAGTTGGTACCTTTCCTTGGTCCACTTATCTTAGGAATTCAACTTCCTTTTTATGAACATGACGATATTGAATTTGCAAAATTTTCTTTCATTTTTTTTATCAAGCTTTTCCTTTTTTTTTTTAACGATTTTTTTTACGAATGAACTTTCCTCCTTTTTTTTTTTTAACACGCTTTTCTCTCTTTTTTTTTAAATGATCCTTTTTTTTTTTTGCATTACAAGATCAAACTAAAAATACAAAATTGAGAATATAACTTAAATGAAAGATTGATAAAATAACAAGAACCAAACTTGAAGATCCTCCAAACCTTGGTGCGATTTTAAAGTCTCTGCCCCGTTGAATTTGATTCGATTCCAACACAAGTGATTTTTTTTTTTTGGTTTCAACCTCCAAAAAGTGAAAATTAAGATGAGCAAAGAAAAAAAAAAGGACTACAAAGTAGGAGTGACAAAAAGATGAAAAGAACACAAGCAAACACTAATTTTTTTTGTACTTTAAATGAAGACAAACAAAAATAAATAAATAAATGATTAGACTCGGAATCAAGAAAACGCTACAGAAAACAAAAATAAAGGAATTAGATAATTGGATACGCGAACCTAACCTAGAGTCAACGCTCTGATACCAAACTGATGCGAACCCCAAGCGACCTGTCTTGAGACTCAACAACTTTACGTTTGAAAGCTACTTCCTCAGAAAGCCAGATCAAATTCGAACAAGGAAAAAAAACCTCAACCCAAAGGTGAACCAGTGTCAGATGACCTTGGTATGTTGTGAACGAATCAAAGTAATTAGTTGTGAATGTTCGAAGTGATTCTTTACAAGAATCAAAATTGAGAATTAATATCACAAGCACAAAGCTTTTGTAAGAAAAAAAATCAGTTGTCTTCTTGATAAGTGAGATACAATATATACATAGTCCCCTAAGGTTACATCCCAAACAAAATATGAAAACCAATAAAAGTTAAACTCCTAAATAAATATAAATATAAATAGGAAAACTTGAATTAACTCCCCAAATAGTTACAAATTTAAATAAGAAAACTCAAGTCATTTAATTCCAAAGTTTGGCCCAAATCCTTGCAATTTTCAATAGTAGAAATATTTCAAAGCCTTACAATCTTCAATAATAGAAATATTATTCCACAATATTTGGCCCAAATTCTTACCATCTTCAATAGTGAAGATATTATTCCACAATCCTGGCATTGTACTTTGAATGGCCGCCTTAAATTTCTTTGTCTTTGCCTTTATAATTGGTTCTTGAGGCATTGCTAATGGATCTTTGCTTTTGGCTACTTGATTTGCATCGAATAGCTTTAATCGATTTAATTAAAACTACTTGTTATGGTGTGCTCTTTAAATTCTTATTATAGGATTATTTTATTTATGGTGTGAGATTTACATTTGAAAAATATAACTAACTGAAAATTTTTATTCAAAAAAATTAAAAAAAAATTGATTAGTACATGTATAATCCGATTGCTTCCGAGCATCAATAGCTGCAACTACTCGCATATCATTACTTTTTGTGGCGTTAGGTGCATTTTCATTTAACACCTTGACTAAATTTAAAGTTGTTAAATAAAAGAGCATCTTTTATTGCCATCTTTTAAAGTTCTCTCCATTGAACTTCTTGGTGTCACTGTTATTATAAGATTCAATGCCACCTGAATTTTGATTGTATAATATCCAAAATAAATCTCAATAAATACTTAAAATATGAAAATACAACAATTCCCAACAAATGAAAATAAGTTGATAAAATAATAATAATAATAATACTTAAGATATATTTAAAAATAATAAAGAAAAGGAAAATAACTAATAATTATTAATTATTATTATATTAAAAATTTAGTCATGTAACAGTACCAAAATAATATTTATGATATTAATAAAACAATAATTTGCATGGTAAAGAAAAAGGACAAACCAAAAAAAATGAAGAAAAAATTAAAGAAAAAACTAAAGGAAATAACTTCACATGAAACAAATTATCACTAGAAAACACCGAAACAAAGATGAATAATCATACACACCAAATTAATGAAAAGAAAATTTGTCTTAAGATTGTTAATGTAATATAATTTGTTAAAATAATTAAAATAATATAACAAATTAAACCCAATAAACTTTTAGTACATGTACAAACTAAAAAAGACGAATCATTAAGAAAATAGCATTGATAGAAAATCTGAATTCTAATCGAGACTAAAGTTTAACTCTATTTCCTCAAGACAAATTTATTTTCCACTAGTGCTTATGTATTTGCAACAATTATCTCCTGGGATATAATGATTTCTTCTTGTAATAGTAGCACTCTAAATTACAAGAAAAATGAACTAAATTGTATTTATTACTCTCTTGGTAGGAAAACTGTTGAATGCTGTATGTATATTCTAAGAAGTCTATTTATAATCACATATTATGAAGGGACATAATCTTTCTAAAAGACATAATCCTTCTAAAGACATTAACTAAAAGTCATGACTTTATAATTAAAAGTTATGACTTAACCAAAAGACATGGCTTTTAATTATTATTTTTATTTAATTAAAATTCAATTTCTCATTCAAAATATAATAATAGTATTATTTTCTAACAAGCAATGCAAAAAGAATGGCACAAAAACAAGAAAGCTGAGCTATGTGTGTAAGGATGGATTGGATTATGATATGGACTTTTTTGCCCATATAGCCTATGATGATAGAGAGCGGAACAAAAACAGCGAAATCTTCTAGTATTTACTCAAATACTTACTACTTCTTCGGCCTCTTATATGTTATAAATATCAATAGCTTCTATCGAAATAATTAAAACTACTTGTTATGGTGTTGTTCTCTTTAGATTCTTATTATGAGATTATTTTATTTTTGGTGTGAGATTTATATTTTAAAAATATATAACTAGTTCAAGTTTTTAATTAAAAAAATAAACAAAAATGACTGGTACGTGTATAAGTTCGAACTTCATATGAGATAAAAATTTCTTCTGGATATGAAAGAATAATAATATAAATGTCTATATATGGAATATTTGATATTGAAATGGTAATTAATTAAGATGACGATATGATATTTTAGACTTATTTTGTCTTCTTTATTTTTTAATAATAAGTTTTTAAAAAATTAAAGATAAAACAAAAATATCATTGTTTATGAAATTTTCTTTCAATAAATATATTATTTGATGCATTAAATTAATTAACCTATAATATATAATTGTAATTTGCTTAGTCGAATCAATATTTTATAATTTTTTACTACCAAATAATTATATAAATATTTTTTAAATAAAAATATTTTTAAAAAATTAAATAAACGTCGTGATTTGCATGCTAATACTTTCATTCAAAAGACATCTCTTCTATCCATAGCATATTTGACATTAATCCTACATAGGAGAAAGATGTATGGTGCAGCCTTAGACGTCAACAACAATCTTGGTATCAGATTCGATAATGACATTGGCAAGATTCCTTGACTGACTTGATCCAACTAAGAGCTTCTTTAGGGTTCAGCCAAGCAAGGACTCAACTGCCCAGCAACCTCCTTTTAAGTAAGAGTTGATATTCAAAGTTACGATGTGTAGAGAAGAAGTGACCCTTTTATTGGTTATCATGTTTAAAAGAACGACTAGTTTCTAACTTTGTGACCCACGTCACAAATGATACGCAACATTTTTTTGAGAAAGTTTGTGAGCAAGAAGAGAGAAAATGATTGGTTACCCAGTGGGTACGTAGGGAGCGAGAAGATCAACATAAAAGAAGGCTGAGCTATGTTTGTAATAATGATGGATTGGATAATAATATGGACGTTTTTTTAGCCTCGTTTAGTTAATCGTTTTGCCCATAACCCAAGTTAGTGAGTCTCAAACTCCTCTACATTCAAAAAAAAATAAAAAATAATGATTAGTTAAATTTCTATATATGATATATTTGATATTGAAATAGTAATTAATTAATATGACTTGATATTGAGGATTACATAATTAATAGAAATAAAAATACATGCTAACTAAGAATAATTAATATTTGGACGTCAACCATATACCTTTTGGACATGTTAATGATATGGTTGATTAAATTAATGGTCCGGCCAGTCTACTCCTTATGCAAAGTTTCTTTTCTGTATTGGCCATTGTAAGAACCGAATTTCCTTATTATTCCTCGCCCAAGCAACAAACTTCAATTTGTTGAGATTGGCGCCGGATAAGAAAATAAAATGGAGTATCTTTTGAGTCTTAGATATTTCTCTGTTTGAATATTCTTAGTGATATTGAAACCTATTCCCGTTGTTGTTTAGAAAATGATAATAATGGTTATACTTCCTCTTCTTGTTAATTAAGAAAATTATAATTATAATTTTAAATACTAATATAAAAATGTGTTCTTAAAGCGAATTGAGGAGATAAATTTATGTTGTTGTGTAATTACTTTATTAAAATTCACTCAAAAAAGGAGTGATTTGAACTCAATTTAACTTGAAAAAATTAGTATTAATTCGATTTAAAATTTTGTTTATCAAATTTGATTTACAAATTAATTTGAATTGATTGAAATTTATTATTAAAATTATGAGTAACTTGATTTAATTTGAAATTTGAAAATAATATAATTTTTTTAATCATAATCCAATAACATGATTCTAACTTGAGTCAAACTTGTTTAAAAATAAATATAATTTAAACTTTAATAAAATTCACAATTAACTAAACATGAGTCCATTAACCCATTGAATTTGTCATAATTGCGTGATATGAATTCTAAGAAGAATTCGGCAACAAATATTGTTGTTTAATATGTTCATATCTTTTTCTTCAAATGTATATACACTATATTACAATATATATATATATATATA
>CATIWR010657472.1:0-13131 GCA_949677035.1 Omphalea diandra | reverse complement strand
TATTATTATTATTATTATTATTATTATTATTATTATTAAAAAGATACAAATTTTTGTGTTTCTTAATCTATTAATTAATATATACTTTTTGTCGTAAATAAAAATATTCATAAAGATTTATTTCCATTTTAGAGTAACAATAGAGGTGACATTTTTTTACCTGAGCCGACCTATTAGAAATAAGATGATATGAGCTCAATCCAAATTTGAATAAGTTCAAATAATTTAAAATTTTTGAGTCGGGTCTGATAAAGGTTAACTTCATGGGATCGAGTCAAATTTGATCTAAATAATTCAACTTGTGACTTAATCCAATAGACTCAATGATAATATTAAAAAAATTATCATTATATCAATTAGATCGAATCATGTGTGTGTGTGTGTGTCTATATATATATATATATATATATATATATTGTAAAATAATTATAATAAAAAAAGAAAAAAAATTTTTAAAAAAAATTTAGATTATTTAATTCAATTCAATTCAAATTCAACTTCAACTTCACTTTTAAATTTAAATTTATTTTTATTTAAAATATACTCATATTTTTGTATTTTAATAAATTCACTAATTTTACTATTTTTTATGTGTCTAAATTATAATTTATTATTTATTATGACAAGTTATTTAGTAAGAATAAAAGTTATTTTATTATGATAAAATAATTTTATCATAATTTTTAAATTATTTAATACAATGATAAAAATATTGCTATGACAATATTACTTTTTCTTATATATAATTCAGTGGACACTAAAAATTTTGTGTTAATATATTGTGATAAAAATATTATAATGAAGGAGTTTATATCATAATTTATTTTGTATGTTCTTTTATTATAATAAAAATTTGTATTAAAAAGTTTTCGGCTTAATGACTTCAAACATTTTAACGAACTTTTAATTATATTCAAAACTTATAATTGAGTTAATTACACTCTAATTTGATAAATTGATTTTAATTATACGACAAGTCAAAATCAATATTTTATAAAATATATATTTAAACTCAATTTACTCTTATATTTTTTCAATTAGTTCAATCAGATTCGAAATTAAGTTTAAATTTTACTAAAATTATATTTCTATTTTTACTCAATTTAAATATGTTTTACAAAAATACTAATTTTTAATTTTAGTTGATGAATAATTTATTTTATATTAAATTAATATTTTAATTAATAAAATTTATTTTCATATATTTACATAATAAATTAATAAATTCTTTTTTTTTATTTCAGGGATAAATTTTTTTGAAATATTCAAGTTCATAATATGTAATTGGTTTTTAAATATTTTTTAGAAATTTTTTTTAATGGTTTAAGTATTTTATTATTTAAAACATATAAATTAATTTTTTAAGGAGAGATTAGAAGAAAACTTTTTTTCAAATGAGAGTTTTAGAGATTTATAAATTATAAAATTAAATTTCAAAATTTTTAGATTTTTTAATTTAACTATAAAATTATCATATAAAAGTATATAATAAATTTAATTAAATAAAAATATAATTAAATTAGATAAGAAAATAAAAGTATCATCTTAATTAAGCTCATATAATTGATTTTTTAAAATATTTCTTAAAGTTTTTATTTAAATCATTTATTATGTAAAACATAAAAATTAAATTTTTAAGGAGAGATTGAGAGAATTTTTTTTAAATGAAATATTGAGAGATTTTATGAATTATAAATTTAAATTTTATAAATTTATAAATTTAAATATAAAATTAAAATTCTTCTTATAAAAGTATATAATAAATTTAACTAAATTAATAAGGGATCAAATTGAATACAAATTAAAAGTATCATCTTAATTAAACTCATATAATTCAAAAATTTTAAATATTTTTCATAGTTCTTATTTTAAATAGTTTAAAGAATTATTATTTAAAATATAGAATTTAATTCTTTAAGGAGAGATTGAGAGAAGTTTTCATAAATGAGAGGTTGAGAGATTTTATAAATTATAAATTTAAATTATAATTTTTTTTTATTTTTTAAATTTAAATATAAAATAAAATTTTATCATATAAAACTACTTAATAAATTTAATTAAGTAAAAATGAGATTAAATTGAATAAAAAAATAAAAGTATCATCTTAATTAACCTCATATATTTGATTTTTAAAATATTTTTAAAAGTTTGTATTTTAAATAGTTTTAAAATTTTATTATTTAAAATATAAAAATTAATTTTTTAAAGAAGATTGAAAAAAAATTTTTAAATGAGAGATTTCATGAATTATAAATTTAAATTTAAATATAAAATTATAATTCATTACACAAAAGTACATAACAAATTTGATTAAGTAAAAATAGGATTAAATTGAATAAAATAGAAATATTATATTAATTAAACTCTAAACTCAATTTTGGATTTGATTAAACTGATTGAAAAATATAAAAATCAATTGATTCTAAATATGAACTTTACTAAATTATGATTTTCATAAGTGCAATCGACTCAATTAGAAGTTTTGAATATAATTGAAAATCATATAAAAGTTTATATTTTTTAGGTTATTAAGTCAAATTTTTATCATAATTTCTTAAATAATTTAATACATAAAAAATTCATTAATTCAATTTAATTAAAATACATTGTTTTTATTTAAACATTTAAAAATTTATAAAGTTTTAATTTTTGGTTTTTTAAAAAAATTTAAACATTTGAGATATTCTCAATTTTATAATTAATTATATTTTTAAAATTTTAATAATATTTCTTTGTATATTTATTTTATATATAATATTTTTATTTTAAAATATAATATTTATATATAATTAAATCAAATTAAAATATCAAACTGATTCCACCAATAGTTACATTCCATGTATTCATAAAATACTGACATTGACAAAGAAGTACACATGGGTGAGGCACGTTGAAATTGACAAATATTAAATGAAGATTGTGACTTGGAATTGTTTTTGCCATTGCACAGAAGGATTCAGATTGAGAAACACGATTGCACAATTTTGTCTTTTATGAAAACGAATAGAATTTTTGGGACGGACTGTTCTTCGTTTTTTTCTTTCTGTGCACCTTCCATTTTTAGTTGTTATGCTATTTTCTGTGCACCCGAATTGAACATTGTCAATGTTCAAAAAAATTCGCTTAGAGCAGTTCATAAACTATGCTTCGAGACAATTCTCAACCCATTATGTACAGAACAAAGCTGGAAACATCTGCACAGTATCACATGTAACCCAAAACCAAATCAAGAACAAAGAGAGATTAGCAAAAGCCACCATGGATTCACAGTATTTTGACAAATTATGGCAAGATCAATCACAAGTTTTAATAGTAGCACTAAAAGTTCATATTCAACAAAGTATATATTCCGGATCTTATTTTCCTGAAGTTAGGTCCAACCCTAACTCCAGCATAAACTAACATCACTAGTCACATGGTCCATAATACCCATACCCAGTGAAGTACGATATCAAACAACATCACGGAACATAAAAAGTCTTTGATCTAAAATTACAACCATACACAAAAAAAACTTCCATATCCATACCCAGTTAAGCATGGCAACCACTGTCCAACTTCTGATGCTGACGTTATATTTAAGCACTGATCCAACTAGAGCTCGGTAGATAATCTGGCACAACAGGTTGACGCTAAATTATCACCAACCAACTGATAATAGCACCAGCAGTTCTGAAAGCTAGGGCTAGACGAAAGTTGCTAAAATGATGACTATGCCATTTCTTTATTCCAACAACTCCTCCAAATATAAGCTCAAACCCGACAGTTGCTCTTATTAACATGGTCTACCTCCAACCCATAACCAGATAAAAGTCATTAGCTTCTTAGGAATTTCGTATCACAAAGATGTTCCAATATTTGTGCTCCCCTGGCAGGAGAGCTCGGCGAAATCTGCACAGAGAGATCATTAGTATTCAAACAGATGCAATTTGCATTCAGCAAAAGGAAACAAGTAGCAGAAAAGTCTAATCTTTATTCACTGAAAAAAATCGTCTGTTGAAAAATGTCTTGCACCCAGCTTTCAAAGGACAAATTCCCCTTTTAACATTATTTTAAAATGGTAATTGAAAACGTCAAAGTACCTAAGCAAGGATGCAGCTCTGCCAATTGTGCGCTGCAGATATTTGAAAAACAATGCTAATGTAAACCATCAGGTGTTCCCAGAAGCCAGTGGAACATGGGATGTTGGCATGCACCCCCATGCAAGAATACAAAGTCCCAATAGAAAGGACCCTCGTTTTCATCTACCCATAATACATTTAATACCATGTCATTTTCTTGTTAAAAAACAAGAGGGACCACTCATAAGCATTAAAAAGCAGGAACCCTACCAGTACTATTCAACTGCCAAGATAGAGGTTATTCTACATGACAACATCGAACAACAAACCCAACCAAAGGATAAAAAAAAATAATAATAAAATCAGTTAAATTCGTGTCACAATCAGATAATATGTTGCCCATCTTCCTTGACACATGCTAAGTGAAACCAGCAATTACTGAATCCACTTAGTTATCAAATACACCACTTTCTTGGTTGATCAACAGCAGGATAATTAAAATAATTAAATAATAAATCATAAAATTGCTCCCTAATGTAAACAATATATGCAGTTTAATCCTCCAACAGAAGCAATTGTTGAGATGACCATCTGAAGCTGGCGAACAAAGACTGTATGCATTAAAATCCAGTTTCTGAGCAATCTAAGCTCCAATAAATCTTCCAGCCATTAATTTGTCTTGTCGTACCCAGGACAACAATTTGACCAGGACAAATTATATGCCAAGGCCTTGCAGGCTATGAAAATATAGCTTTGACAATTATTTTTTTTAAAAAAATTAATACATATACTGGTGCCTATAGCTAGCCCTGAAAGCATAGATATTAAGCACGTTTTCACCTACATATCTCCTACAAAATTTTGCAAAAATATTACCACAATGATTAAGAGCTGTTTTAAAGATCATGAAGAGGACTAATACAAATGTAATATTCTATGATCCAGACAGTTAATAATCTCCAAATGAACTTAATATAAATCAACAAATTATATGTGAATAGCATGCATGTGATCAAAGAAGATGTCCACTTAAGATATTACTATTAAATTTGATAACTGAGTCTCATCTAAATTATAAGAAAATTGAGAGCATGCAAGTCAGATAAAATGAGAGAGGAGAGAAAGGAAAGGAGGAAGAGAGGGAGGTTTTTTTTTTTTGGGGGGGGGGGGGGGGTTGGGTTGGGGGGGAGGATTGCGTTTGGTAAGGTGTTATAAATGAAGCAGATGGACACTAACTTGTTCAGGAGCAAGCGCCCGCAAGGAGCCAAGGCCACCTATGCTCCAACAAAAACATAAATTTGAAATTTGACCAAGGCTGCAAAGTTGGAGTTCATATTTGGTAGCAAAAGAGCGCAGTACATTCACCGAAGCCATTCCCGGAACCTATAAATAGAAAAAGAAACATGCCAAATTAGACAATTGAAGTAGAGAGCTTATACAGTTCAACTATAAGTTTAGGCAGAGTAAAGAACAAGACATCTGACCATCTATGCTTGCATACTCATCTCACACAATATAGCGACCACTCCAGATGGACTTTCCATGATATTGCTCAGCCATTGGAGTAAATTGCTGATTTCCATTTAAGAGTTGTTGCTGCAGCTGCTGTTCTTGCTGCACTCTAAGATGTTCAAGGGCTTGGTAGTTCTGCCAACCCTTCTGTTTTTCTGTCTGGAACTGCATTGATGATACCTGTTTTCCAGGAAAAGGAAAGCTAACTGTCCCAGTCAAGCCATTACTACTATTGATGTACTGAGGCATTGCTTGAGAAGTGATGTTAGTGGCATTGGTCAGCACAGAGCCTTTAGTTGATGATGGCAACTGATAGCCATCCAACCAACTATAATCATCTGTTAGTGAATTCTCACTCATTAAATCTGAGCCAGAAAGAGGTTCATTCACTTGTTTAGCAGGAACATGACTAAAGCCAGGAGGAGGCCCAAGGTGCCTTACAGGTTGGCTGACTGGATTTTTCCTCAAGCCTGCAGGCAAAGCTGCTGAAGTCTTCACGGTGAAACTCTCAGCAATTACTCCAGAAGATGCAGTAACATCAACCTTCGATGGAATCATGGCTTCTGGTACCTTTGTGTGATTGTAATACATACCACCGGTATTAACATTTGCAGGTTGTTGGCGGGAAACTGATTGTGTAGCAGGATGGGCTACGCTTAAATCTTTCGGCAACTCATGTTCTGTTACATGCCCATTCTCCATGAACCTTACAGCTTTCAGGCTATTTGCAAGTGAAGCAGCTTCATCTGTTAACCACTTTGATGCATGTGGTTGAATCAGCTGATAATGCTGTGGAGCAATAAGACCAGAAGATGCGGATATTTGAGAACCTACATCCAAAGCAGAATGCTGCCACATTTCTAGAGGAGATGAAATAGAACCACCATAAAATTTCAGATCCCTGACAGATGCATCTTGACTTGGTTTCGTGCCATCATAAGGAGACCATTTCGGACTAAGGACATTGCTTCGCTTCTCCGTCACAGCCGGCCTGAAAACAATAACTTCATCATCCTCTTCCCCTTCCAGGTAAGGCTGTGCATTAGGCTGCATAACTCCAGCATTAATTATTTTCTCAGTTTGAATTTCTTGCATCACATCATTATTTTTTGGCAGGCCAGAATCAAAAGTCAACATACCATCATCAGAAATTTCAGGCTCCACCCCTAAAACAAAGTTCTTCATTCTTGAATCATAGAATATTGTTTTTTGATCAATCCTGGCTACATTTGCCAGAGCCTTCCCTGCTGCTAGAATCCTTTTAACACGAGCTATTTTTTCCTTACTGCCATCACCTCCAAAGGAGTGCTTCCTTGAAAAATCCAATATGGTTTGTGCAGGGAGTAATGGGACAAATCCTCTCAACTCAAAATCTTCCCACAATGCAAGCCGGTTTCCAATGTCCCCTTCTTCATAAAGGCTCATGTTGTAGAAGCAAGTCTCATCCTCATTATCGTCAAGGGGCAATGACCAAAATGACAAGATCTTGTTCAAGAAACAGATGCAATTATTCCAAAAATTTAATTTTACAGAAGCCTGTTTCTCATCTGCATCGCTGCCTGATGCAACATCAGGACAACAGGCCAACCATTCTACAAACACCAGAGTGCCGGGTAAGAGATAACTTGAAGAAGGATCACGCAGCTGCACAAATCTCTCTAATATGCGTCCCATTAGCTCGAAAACTGCAGTCAATGCATTCTGAAGTAGAACAGCGCGCTGTACAATTTCTGCATATGTCTGACCTTCAGCCTCTCTTTTCTCATTGTGGACTGCGAATATAAGAATAGAGATAAGCCGTACAATGAAAAGGGCATTCTCAACAACATCTGCACCAAAATTTTGTTCCTCCTCTGGCCCAGAAGCAAGAAGCTCATGGAATTCGCCACTGACCAATGAGAGAACCTCCGAAAATGTCTCCAGGCTGCATAAGAAATGCCATATCAAAGTAAATAAATATATACAAGGAATTTAGGAGAATAATCTAATAAATTCTACTGTGTAGGACTAAATACCTGGTGCGTGTGAAAAGAATGCCGCTCAAACGGACAAACCGAATGCAAAAGGATCTGTACATCTCACAGTTAGATGTCCCTTCAATAACAGTATTGGCTTCCATGTTTTTGTCTTTAACAGAAAGTTTTGCTTCCCCTTTCCCTCTTCCCTTGCCAATTAAGCGCACAGATGAATCCTTAACTGCAGATTCTTTAGCATCCCCAAGAAGATGAGTGTAACTTTGACGATTCTGCCAAAGACCCAATGGAAATCTAAGTCTTTGAAAATATCACAATCTCACTTGAACATGAGCACAATATCAGAGAGGTAAACAAAATTCTTTATGTTAGAGATGTGAGTATCTCCGGCAAGTGAAATTCCAAAAGCATTATGAACAAATTAAATCAATGATTGCGGCAATAACCTAAAAGATAATTGCATGTACTTTCAGTTCCACGAATTATTTACGTAATGTCAATCTCAATTGCCACCCAAAAAAAAAATCGAATATGTTAATTTCATGCTCAAACAAGCTCTTTGAAATTTGAGCTTCAACAAGATTTGCAACAAAAATGACTTTCAATGTGTCAATCTCACACCCAATGAAGCCCTTACGCATCATAAAAAAGGGGGGGAGGGGAAAAACAATGGGTAGCAGCATCGACACATTTTTCTGCCTCGTTACTGCCGAAGCCCTCAAGACGTAAGTATATTGCAACATCTTCAATATACGAAACATTTTCTCTCCTTCACAAGTACATAAATTTGAAATGCAGAGACAGGAGGTAGAATACTTGCACACATTACTTAAGAATTCAAAAATAGAAAAGTCACCTTCTCAAAAGCAACAATCAAATTATCTCTAGCTGTTGTAAAGGGATTATCAACTGCCAGACTCCTAAAATACCAGTACACTGCCACCAATTCATCCCCTGAATAAGACGCCAATATAGCCAGCTGAAATATAAGAAACAATCGTCAAACTTAAAATAACATCATCTTACTAAATACAAATCAAACTATAAAAGAAAAAATTCAAAGAAAAAGCAAAATAACTTGTGATATAGTAGCAGAATATGGTATCATTAAAGGCAAACCTGATGGTGGGGGTTCCCACTTGACGGCCATAGAGATGCAGCCTGTAAGTAGTAACTTGAAGCTGCTGCATACTCCCGTGTTTTGGAGTCACCCTCACCATATAGTCCCTTGTACCTCGCAAGGTCGCCTAAGTATATTAAACAGCGGTGACAAGATATCAAACCTTTCTTCATATCAGCAGATTTTTTCCCATCTTTATCGAAGACCACTCGATTATCTGAACCCTCAGAGAAGTATCCCAGAGGAAGCCCATACTTAGCTCTGATTTTCAGGATCAGATCATGATAAAACCCAGTTGCTTCTGAAAGAAATGTTTTGAATTGCAGCCTTATTTTTGTGATACGGTCAGGTCGTGCAGGGACTTTCACACCCTGAGAGGTATTTGAGCCAGTTGAAGCAAGAGCAGCACTAAAGTGAGCTCTTAGTTCCTCAATGCGTCTATAATGTAACTGCCAAAGTGCATATTCTATATTATGCTGCTCAGAAAAACCATGATCCTCAAGAACTATAGTTTCATAGTTCTCACGCATTTGTTGCCAGGCATTGGGATCTGATGGAATTCTTGCCTGGGCCGACCTCCAACGCTTATTTTCTAACTCAATATTCTGTACAAAGTCAAAAAAGGAAAGAGTTAGGAATGTCCTGTATCCTTAAAAAGAACAAAACATGAAAGAGTTCAGAACACAGCTGTCAACAACATACTCCAGAAATAAAAACACAAGCACATTAATGCAAAAGAAACAGAGGGAGGGAGAGTGGCAGGGGGCTTCCTTTTTCAATTGACAATAAAAAGGCAGAAGAGCTGAATTCTTTGAAAGCTAAAAGGAGATACCTTTTCATAAAGCCTTTGAGCGCGCTCCCGTGATGATGGAGCAGACATTTTATCCATCTGCACAATCATCATCCATCAAATATATCTGACAACTTTCAAATTGCAGTCATCTACGGAAAGGAAGAAGTAACATTAATGGCTCAGAGAAGATCTAGATGATATTTTGGATTCAATTAAAAATAGTAAGATAATGTTTAGAGAAGGAAATTCAGCAAAAGCCAACACCAGTAAAAACATTCAACTCAACTAAAACCTTAAGGGTAGGGCAACATTAAAAACAAGTTCAAAAAAAATTAGGAGGCATCATAAAAAGCAAATACCATTCAGAAAAAATGAATTGTCATCCAGATATGTAAGATAATTTCATAAATCCAGCCAATCGTCTATGGAATAGCCTCAAAAACTAGCTCAAACACCAACATAAAGTCAGCAAATGGACTATAACCAAAACCTAAAAGTGACCAGCTTAAATTTCAGTATGAACGAAAACAAACACAATGACAGCGAAGCTTGATCAGGAGCTATGATACAACTAGCAACCAAAGAAAACTAAAGGATACTGTATTGATATGCAATAAGATTTAATTCCCAAAGTACTTTGCTCTCAACAACCCTATTTGAAATTCCCAGGCAACTTGTTTTATAGCCAGTGACTTTTTCCTATATGTTTTTATCACAAATTGCACAACCGCTGCCCGCCAAACCATTGCAAAAAAAACCTTCTCGATTACATGCCTTAAGCTTTTATTGGTCACTCAACCCAATCCATAATGAGAACAAGTCCCAAGTCCAAGCCTGATTCTTCAGCTAAAATAGCACCTTACATGATTGATGATCCTCCAAGTAACAAATAAACCCACCGACAAAATTCCCCACACAAATAAATTTAAAATAAAAAGCTTCTATTGACACTTGATGCGATTTCCTAGCCCAGAACAGACACGATATTCAAACTAATTACCATTTAAAATGAATGTGGAACAATCAGAACAACGACAATAACAAAAACAACTTGATAAAACATAAGCAAATCAAATTAAAATAAAGGCAAGAAAATAAAACATAAAAAGGACCAAATTCCGAACATAACCCTCGATCAAATCAAATCAAACAAAAATCCGTTCGTAATTATTATTCACAAACTTACCGCTTGGGCAGAGATAGAAACATAGGAAATTACAAGAAACAATAACCTAAATAACAAATTAAAAAACGAAAAAAATCTAAGTCAGCAGCTCGATTTCGAAACCTATTCCCAATTCCCCCAGTCAAAATCAAAACAAAAAAACCAATAATAATAAGGAGGAAGCAAACCATAATCCGATCCGGATAGATAACATGGACAAGTTTCGAAAAAATTAAAAGAAGAAACAATTATTTTCTATTAAAACGAGAAAAAAAACGAAAAGGGAGATGAAATCAAATTAAAATAAAAGAAAATAAGAAGAACCGTACCTGAAGAGACACATCGAAGATTTTGGTGAGATCAAACCATCGAATATGGTGAGAATCAGAGACGGAGAGGGATTTCGATTAGGGTTTGTATTGTAATGTTTTGGTGGTGAAGAGAGAGAATGGGCTTTTTGGTCCAATTTGAGGGGGTGACGTGGGGATTTGAGGGGAAGGCTACCGATTCAATACCACGCGGCTATTCTGGAAACGTCACCGTTTTATTTTCCTTAGTAGTTTTGTTTTTGGGTTATTGTTGGGCACAGGCTTTTAAGTTTACATAGTTCCAGATGGCTGAGGTGAGGTCTATCGTTTCCCATACTAAAAAAACACACATTTTTTTACATAATGTTTGAATGAGGTGTTTATAATAAAACAAAAAAGTTATTAATAGAATGAAATGAATTTATTTGATTTGAAAAAAAAGTGTTAAATTATATTTATATTTAAGATAGTAAGAATGGAAAGAAATAATTTGAAATTAATTTTGTTTATTTACACTGAAATAAAATGAAAAGTTAACTTAAAATTGATAAAAATACCCTTATATATACAAATATATTTTTCTTTTATTTTTTCATTTATCAAATATTAAATATTAAAATAGAAATTTATTGTTATTATTTAAAATTATATTTTATTTTTATTCACAAAAAATGTGAACAATTAATTTGTTATAATTTTTATGTTGTGGGTTCGGGAAAGAAGACAAAATGGTCTTAAATTAAGGGCAAATATGTAATTTGGTGCCCAAATTTTCCAAACCCATGCGAACACCCCAATTTGGGGTGTTTGCATTTTAATGGTTTGGAAGGGTTTGTGGAGGTTTACCAAACTCTTTCAAACCCTTCCATTCCATTTCATTCCCTCCAATCCAAACATAAAATTTTTTCTAAACCAATCTAATCCATTTCATTCCATTATAAATATCTCATCCAAACATAGGGTTAATAAATTTTGTATAAAATTTTTAAAATGTTTATTTATTTGGTACCTTTTCAGAATTTTATATATATATATATATATATATATATATATATATATATATAGCTCCTTGATCTGTTAAGGGAAAATGCCCTACCAAGAATAGACAAATTTAAACTATAGGGGATTGTGTTTTTTATAATTACTTCGATACTTAACTTAGTGCTTTTTAGAACTGTGGTAGAGATGAGAACTCGATAATATGGTTAATTAATAAATAAACCCTAGAATGCAACGTACCTTTGTGTAATGATGATGGATGTATTTATACCTTGATTTTTTGTCCCAAAATGGTATCTGTTAATTTCATCCTTATTTACCAGCGAAACTTGAATGGGAACGTACTATGTACCCACCTTAGTTGAATGTTAACTTATGTCCTTTTGCAACATATTATAAATGATGCCTTCATTTAGTTATTCAAGGTTTGGATGTGGGTCTATTTTATTTTCGTTCTACCCTTTATCCGTTCAGCTCTTCAGTCATTCAGTTCTTCATTCTAAGAAAACGCGGTAAGCTTATTAAGGTTAAATGTCGTACAACACTTTCCAAAGGGTACTTGGCGAGTGTATGCCATCAATAGTGTCTCCCCCCTTATAGGGGTTACATTCTTGGCATTTATACCAATACTTGTTCTTAATATCTTGCTTTCTAAATGCTAAAGGTTTAGTTTCTTACTTTGATTCATCTTTTACCATCTGCATCGACTCATTCCCATTGTTTTTTTTTACTTTGACTTGTTTCTAGGAAGTTCTTTTGGGCTTGGAGCATGTATGTTACCTTGAGTTGTCACTATCACATCACTTCATGACTCGTGCTAATTAATGTCATTTTAAATTTCAAACATAAGTGCGTTTGTTGGCTTTTGTAATTAATTGGGACGTGTCCTTCGAGTTTTCGCTTCTATATAAGAGACCTTCATTTTGTTGTTTTTATTTTCTATTGCCATTTTCTTCTATTTACTACGTAAATTCTTTCCTTGTCTATTGCATACTTTCCTCTACTTTCCTTTTTGCTCTAAACCACTCTTTGTGTAACATCCCTATCCACATTCATTGACATTATCACATGAACATATTCATTGCATAAATGATATGAAATCCCACATGAACATATGCATTGGATAAATGATCATTTAGTCATGCGATTTGTAGAAGCATGATAATGACACTTGCACCGTTATATTTGGGACACTTGAAC